>LNAC01000265.1:2331729-2372095 GCA_002007465.1 Ailurus styani
CCCGTCAGCGCGGCGGGGCTGGCCAGGAGGTTCCTCCGCGGCGCGGGGCTCTGCGGGGAGCGGCGGCTTTGGGGGTGGAGCTCCCTGCTCGCAAGGACCATCTCCCCTGCGCGCGCGTTTTGATGTAAATTGTAGGGGACCGTCTACCCCGCACCCCCGACAGCGAACGTTTCCGGGAACCTGAGCCTCGTTTCAGGAGGACCACAGTGGGAGCGTGGGGCGGCTTTACTTCTCCCGCAGCAACAGAGACCACGGAAGAGGCCCTGCTGCCGGGGGCCTTTCTTTAGCTGCTTCAATTACAGCGTTCCCAACCCTGCCCGGGCCGTCCAGTCTACTCCCCACTCCCCACCCTCCAGCAAAATGGTGCTAACTCAGATGTCTGTGACACTAACAGGGCCTTTCCGTAGATTCACGGACACTAGAGTCGAAATTGTTTTTCCAGGCACTTGGGCATCAGTATGTTCAGTTTTAAAAACATGGGACTTTGTTGTCGATTCATCAATTCTTACCTGGCCTTGGAGGGCTGTCCTGCCTCAATTCAGACTTCCTTATTTCCTTTAAATCGCAAATGACATCTTTTAAAGATCAGGATACACTGGTTAATTATGTCGGTAACTAATGAGCATTTCTGTTAGGTCAAAAAGTTTTGGAAGAAGCTTTAAATAGCTTCTTCAGCCTCTAATTTTACAGTAGAGGAAAGTGAAGCTCTAATTCCAGAACCTGGTCTGGAACGGAACTCCTAGTTCTTTGTCCTTCTTCCCCAACCTCACACTGCCTCATGTATTTCTCTGTAGAGTTATAAGAAGTTTTCATCAGTATACAAAGAAAATGGCAAAATCATAAAAATTCTAGCCATTAGGGGCACTTGGCTGGCACTGTTGGTAAAGCATGGGACTCTCAGTCTTGGGGTTGTGGGTTCAAGGCCCACATTGGGTGTAGACATTACTTAAAAAAACAAAATCGTTAAAATAAATAAAATTCTAGCTATTAATCCAGTCAATCCATTCCATCTTCCTTCAAGAAATACAAGAAATGCTGAGTAAAGATTATTAGTTGCCTAGTCCCACAGATACACTGGAACAAATCCGGATACAGTAGAACAAACCCAAATATGGGAACAGGAATGGAAGTTACATATTTCAAACTAAAATGCTAGATTTTCCCATGACCTCCTGAAGGAAAAATCTGGTTTTAAAATTTTTACCAAATAGATTGCAATATCATTTCACAGAATTATTCTTAATGTGATAAGCTTTAAATTAAGAGTTCTCCCCTTAAATTGTTTATCAACTACAAGCCCTCCTAGAAGAGATTTTTATTTTTGAAAGGTGGTTTGGAATCAGTTCTTAGTGTTACTGGTTCCCAGCTGCTTCAAAGTACTCACCATCGTACAGATTCCAGCAACCCAACTCTTTCCACTGATACTTGTTTTTTATTTTGTCAGGACAGTGGCATGCAACCTGGCTCCAAAGAAGAAAGATTTTTCAAGGTAAGTGAACTTCTTATAAGCTATGATTTAGCTTATAAATGAAGGAGAAGAAAGGTTGTAGCAATTGATAAGAATCAAGAGTAAGTGACAAGTAAAAACAAGTGTTAAGAAGAGTAATTGTATGTTGTAAGTGAAGGGGTTTGGCCAGTTAAGTTGGCCAAACCAAACAATTCAATGAAAAATTCTGTTAGGTATCTGAGTTATCTGGGTGGTGTATTATCATCAAGTTAAGTGGCTTCCTTTTTTTTGCACTTCTGCCCATCCAAACTGTATTTTTGTAAAGGATTCTCAAGCACTTACCAGGGAGTGGCAAGAAATTCTCGCCAGATTTAGCCGATCAGAAAAAAATGCAATAGATGTGGGAGGGGCTTAAAAAATGAAACACAAACAAGTTGATGTTCAATTGTATAGAGAGGCAGTTTAGTCAAATTATAAAACTAGAAAGAATCTTACCAGGTCTTCTTTTTGGATTCTCTATCTTTAGGCTATTGTACATTCTCCTTATTCAAATAGATGATTGTATTTACTACTTTAAAACATGTCTAAAACTATAGAACTCACAGTTTCCTTTGGTAACCACTTTAATCAGCCTAAATTTTGTACAGTTGACCAAGCTCAGTTCCTTTTATACAGGAAATGTTCAGAAAATGCCTCGAGGGTTACTAGAGACTCCTGTGGGTAGGACGGTAAAAACTTTGGCCAGCTGGTTAATTTTATGGAAGGCAAGGCAGGATTAAACAACACCCACTAAAGAATTCTTTGAGATGTTTCACACATATAATTCATTGAGATGTTTCCATATAATTTACAACAAAAGGACATATAATCTTGTAAATAGATTTGTTAATTATTAACCTCTTAAAATTATATTTGATTTTCTCATAATTAGGTTTTTACATGATATTCCTTGAAGTTCTGGTCTGTGGTCTATAATAGAAAAGAACCCAACAACCCAATGATGCTGTTGCTTTACTTTTCAAAATTATCCCCATACATTAGTGGTTACCTAACTGAAGCACACACAAAAGTTATCTTGGGGAGGTTGTTAGGATACAGATTCTTGAGCCCAGCTGGGAGATTCTAATGCACTAGGTCAGAGGTGGGGCTGGGAATCTCCCCAGGTGAGTCCAAAGATAATCTTCAAAGCCCGTGATGAAAATCTCTAGCCAAAAAGGAGAATAACTAGGGGCACCTGGCTGGCTGTGTTAGAGCATGTGACTCTTGATCTCAGGGTTGTGAGTTCAAGCCCCATGTTGGGTGTAGATATCAGTTAAAAATAAAATCTTGGGGTGCTCATGCGGCTCAGTTGGCTAAGTATCCAACACTTCATTTCAGATCAGGCCATGATCTCAGGGTTGTGAGATCAAGCCTCACATGCGACTTGGTGCTGGGCACTGAACCTGCTTAAGAGTCCCTCTTCCTCTGCCCCTTCCTTCCTCTCTAAAAAATAATAAGTAAGTAAATAAATAAATATTTTTTTAAAACGGAGAATAACCATTTCCCATTCCCAAATAAGTTTTTATTTTAGAAAACTTGAAAAGTCATGTAAACATTTAGGAAAAGAGTTTTTGGTTCCAGTTGAGGTTGGTGAGAGAGAACCATTTCCAGAATCACCTGAGAGAGCTTGGGAATCCTCCTACTCACACATATTCCCTAAAAAAATCCATCAATCTGAAACAGGAATTCATATTCATAACATATAATGCAAATAATTCTGGATATTACTTAATAAATCACTCCTTAATGCAACTCACTTTAATAGATAACTCGGTTGTTTTCTAACATCCAGCTGAAATGAGTCAAATTCAAAAACTGAGTACATGGATTGGTATTTTGGGAATTTGAGTCACTTCCATCTACTTTGAAACATTAGAACCAGTGGTAGAGTTGGGGAAAGCTTTGGACGATTGGAAGGTGGAATCAATAGTTCTGACTTTGATGGGCAGCAAGGACCAACTGATCTTCATTGTGCTTCTGCATACCACCCTCTGCCTTTGATCTTGATGTCAGTGTTGCTTTTTATCTTTGCCACAGTATCCCTTGAATGTAAATTTGTCGCCAAAACATAAATCCTTATAAAGGCAATTTCTATAGCTTCTACTTTCTTAACTGTGAAAAGAATAAAATTTTATTCTTAGGATAACTATATATGCCTTCATTTTGTTTATGGTTGCCTTGATTCCTTTTTGGAAGACGAGGACATTAATAAATTAATTTCTTTGACCAAGCCAAGAACTTTGAAACAAAACAACATCGTTCATTTCTTCAGGAAAGTGGATAAAACCATGGGCCTGAGCTCATGGACGTGGCCTACCGAGCCAGCCTAGTTGGCTCTGAATCCTGGCCCCACTCTTTACTAGTTCTGTGACTTTTCTCAAGTTATTTAACTTTTCTGTGTCTCCATTCCATCATCTGAAATATGGGGTTTAATATAAAGAACCTACCTGATAGGGTTGTAAAGATGATAATGAAGTTTCAGAATAGTGCTGGGCACAATAAGCATTCAATAAAAATGAACTAGTGATACTTTTCATTATTTACTGTTAAAAGTTGATTTAGTTAAGTAATCTCTACATCCAACATGGGACTTGAACTCATGATCCCGAGATCGAGGCACATGGTCTTCTCTCTGAGCCAGCCAGGCACCCCAAATATTAAATGTCTTAATGCCTTTTTTAAAAGATGTGTTTATTTCAGAGAGAGAGTGTGCATGAGCTGGCGGGGGGCGGTGGGGGGACACAGAGAGAAACAGACTCCCCACTGAGCACGGAGCCCTCCTCCTCAGTGACCTGAGCGGAAATGAAGAGTCGGACTCCTCACTGATGAGCCACCCAAGTGCCCTGCCCCTTTAATGCTTTTAAAGCAGCTTTCATTTTCTTCATTTTTCCTCTTTATCACATCTAAAGAAACCAGTATTTTTTAAATCAGAAGACTGTGTTTATTATCCTAGAGAATCCTGATACTATTTTAAACAATAGTCCCATTACCCTTGCCAGCGTTTTATCACTTTGATTTTGGGGCTTTTGTGGCCAAAACAAAAATTTTTAAGTCAACAAATATATGTTGTGATTTTTCTGGAGAAATGGTGTAGGTACCAGAAGAGCAAGGGTTATTACTCTGTTTTTATATTTTGGGCTTTTTTAAAATCTTTTTTTGGAAGTGGGGAAGGAGAGGTGCCCTAAGTGTAAAAGACTTCAGACCTTCATGATGCTTTTAACCTGGAGGACTTCTGGGGAGCAGCAGGCAAGTCAGTGAAGAAATTACTCTTAGAGAAGTCAATGTGTCTCATGACTATTTAATCATTAAAAATTTTAATTTTCAGGGAGCCTGGGTGGCTCAGTGGGTTAAGACTCTCCCTTCGGCTCAGGTCATGATCCCAGGGTCCTGGGATGGAGCCCTGCTCAGCAGGGAGCCTGCTTCCTCCTCTGCCTGCCTCTCTGCCTACTTGTGATCTCTCTCTCTCTGTCAAAAAAACAAAAAACAAAAAACAAACAGCCAAACAAAAAAAACAAAAAACCAAAGAAAGTTTTAATTTTCACAGAACCACAGAGGACAGTAAAAAATAGAGCAAATGTGAATTGATTAAACCGGTACTGTTTATCCTGTGGCTAATGTAAAAGGGTTAACTCCGGGTTAAGTAGTAAGTACCTCCTTCCAAGAACACTAGATGGTGCTCTGAATTTAGTTTTGGGATTCAAACTGCTTCAGGAAATGGCTGTCTTCAACAAATGTTTATTAGGTTATGAACAAAACATTAAAAATCCCTGACCTTGTGAAGCTACAGTTTAGTGGGGATGGTGGGAAGAAAGGCAGACAATAGGAAACAAACATAATAAGTGGTATTAGGAGCATAGTATATTGGGAAGTGGGAAGTGCTATGAAAAATAGGACAAGGAAAATAAGGTTGGAGGCAGTTCCACTTTTAAACAGGCTCATCAGAGTGAGCTTCATTGAGGAGAGATCTAACAAAAACTTGAAGGAGTCACTGGAGTGAGTGATGGGGATGTCTGGGGAAAAAGGGTTCCAGGAAGAGGAACCACCAGGACAGAGGTCTTATGCCCTAAGGCAGGAGTGGCCCAGACTGTTTTAAGAATTTCATAAGCTGGGCGCCTGGGTGGCTCAGTGGGTTAAAGCCTCTGCTTTCAGCTCAGGTCATGATCTCAGGGTCCTGGGATCGAGGCCCGCATCGGGCTCCCTGCTCAGTGGGGAGCCTGCTTCCCCCTCTATCTCTCTGCCTGCCTCTCTGCCTCCTTGTGATCTCTCTCCCTCTGTGAAAGAAAGAAATAAAATCTTAAAAAAAAAAAAGAATTTCATAAACCATCTATTCATGTGTCTGTTGGCCATCTGTATGCCTTCTTTGCAAAAATGTCTATTCAGGTCCTCTATTTTTTAATTGGACTTTCTGGGTGTTTGGGGTATTGGGTTGCGTAAGTTCTTTGTATGTTTTGGATATTAACCCCTTAACGGAGAAATAATTTGCACATAACTTCTATTCTGTAGGTTGTGTTTTTGTTTTGTTGATGGTTTCCCTTGCTGTGCAAAGCTTTTTATTTTGGTGTAGAAGACATGCAAATGACCAACAGACACATGAAGAGATGATCAACATCACTAATCATCAGGGAAATGCAAATCAAAACCACAATGAGACATCACCTCACACCTGTCAAAATGACTATATCAAAATAGATAGTAGAAATATAACAAGTGTTGATGAGGATGTAGGGAAAAGGGAACCCTCTTACACTGTTGATAGGAATGTATATTGGTATAACCACTACACAAGACAGGATGGGGTTTTCTCAAAAATTTAAAATTAGAGATAACATATGATCCAGTAATCACACTACTGGGTATCTAAGAAAAATACCTAAGATAGATATCTAAGTTATCTAAGATATCAAAGAAAATAAAACACCAATTCAAAAAGATATATGCACCCCTATGTTCACTGCAGTATTATCTACAATAGCCAAGATGCGGAGGCAACCTAAGTGTCCAATGATAGATGAATAGATAAAGAAGATATGGTGTATATATACAATGGATAAAAAAGAATAAATCATAAGAAAGAGTTTTTGCCATTGTGACAACATAGATGGACTAAGAAAGTATAATGCTAAGTGAAATAACTCAGAGAAACACCAATACCATATGATTTCATGATTCATTTATATAGAGAATCTAAAAAACATGAACTAACAAACAAGCAAAAAAGCCAAAACCCAGAAACAGACTCATAAATACAGAGAATAAACTGAAAGCTGCCAGAAGGGAGAGGGGTTGGGAGATGGGAGAAATAGGTGAAGGGGATTAAGACATGCAAACTTCCATTTATAAAATAAAGAAGTCACAGAGATGGAAAGTACATCATAGGGAATATAGTCAATAATATTGTAATTACTTTGTATGGTGACAGATGGTAACTACAATTTTTGTGATGAGCACCATGTAATGTATACAACTGTCAAATAACTATGTTATACACCTGAAACGAATATAATATTGTATGACAAATATACTTAATACAAATGAAAAAACTAATTTCCTAGAGACCGGGGTGGCAGGAAAGGAGCAGTCTGGGGAGAGGGTTGAGGGGGAGGAGGGACGAAAAGGAGGCCAGATCACATAAAGCCTTATGGCCTATGTGAGGATTTTGACTTTTACCCTCACTTTGGGTAAGAACACTTTTATAGAGGTGGTGATTTAAAACAAATCATATTTGAAACAAATGTTGGGGAAGCTGAATGAATTAGTGGTATGTCATGAATCATGGACAAATTAACATTGTCCTAAGTAAACTCCATGTTTTTTGAGATATAGTGATTTAAAAGAAAAATTACATCAGTGATTTAGCTAAATCACATTCTGTATACAGGGTCAAAAGCCATGTCTTCATAAAAGAAGGCAGTGATTTCATGTAAAAGCAACTGTATGATTTTTTTTCCTCTTCCCTTCCTGAATAATTCAGTTCTCAAGCCATAAGGTGGGGCCAAATAAAGTAAGAGTCTGGGTAAGACGGGTGAGTTACAGTGGCCCAGAACAGGGCATCGGAGTCCAATCAGGGTAAGGAGAGCATCCCCACAAAGGGATACCCTCGTGTGGGGTGTCCAGAGCCTGGCAAGGTGGGGAGTATATCTATGTAGGTGGGTGTTGGAGCACAAGAGGGATAAAGAGGCTATTTTGGTGGAGAGGCAGCAAGGGAAAGGATGTGGGGGCAAACGTGGGGTGAGGAGGGCATCTGCATGAGAGGGCAGTTTTGGAGTCCGGGTATGATGAAGAAGACTTTTATACAGGTTGGGAGCCTGGTACAGGATTTCGGAAAGCAAGGAGTAAGGGGCATATCCATGAAGAAGGACAGCATAGGGTAGAGTCTCAGAGCCTGAGTGGGGTGAAAAGAGCCCCCACGTAGAGAGTGGTTAAGTGTGTGTGTGGGGGGGTCAGAACCCAAGCAGAGAGAGAAGGGCTTTTGTGTTGAGGAAGTACCTAGGACAGATCATGGGTGCTTTAGTGGATTAAGGACAGTTTCTATGTAGGAGGGCAGCCTGGCATGAGATGTCAGAGCTCCCTCCCTCAGAGGGAGTAGGGCATCTCTTCAGAGAGAGGGAGGTAACAATGCAAGTTTGGTTACATAGGCAGATACATCAGATAAGTAAATATCTTGAGGATAATGGAACCAGGTTTCTCACTGTCAGAGAAGGGAGTTACAAATATGGAAAGGGAGAAAATTAGAATGAACTGTTTGGTGCTAGTTTGGAATTACATGCATACCTTGTTTTTTGTGTTTTGGTTTTTTAAATTTAAATTTAGTTAATGAACATATAGTGTATTTCAGAGGTTGGGTTCAGGGATTCATCGGTCTTATATAACACCCAGTGCTCATTACATCATGTGCCCTCCTTAGTGTCCATCACCCAGTTACCCCATCTCTCTACCTCTCTCCCCTCCAGCAACCCTTAGGTTGTTTCTTATGTTTAAGATTCTCTTATGGTTTATCTCCCTCTCTGATTTCATCTTGTTTTATTTTTTCCACTCTTCTCCTATGATCTGCTGTTTTGTTTCTTAAATTCTACATGAGTGAGATCATATGATAATTGTCTTTCTCTGAGTGACTTATTTCACTTAGCATAATACCCTCTAGTTCCAGCCATGTTGTTGCAAATGGAAAGATTTCATTTTTTATGACTGCATAGTATTCCATAGTGTATATATACCACATCTTCTTTATCCATTCATCTGTTGATGGACATCTAGGCCCTTTCCATAGTTTGGTTATTGTGGACATTGCTGCTATAAACATTCGGGTGCACATGCCCCTTCAGATCACTACATTTGTATCTTTAAGGTAAATACCCAGTAGTGCAATTGCTGGGTCATAGGGTAGCTCTATTTTCAATGTTTTGAGGAACCTCCATACTGTGAGAAAGTCTCTTAGTTAAATACTTAAACATTACATGGGACAGATAAAAGTCATGTACTATCTGATAGCAAATAATGAAAAGAACATAGCAACATTTCTGTGAAATCCTGCCAAAGATGCTTAACCTGAATCTAATCACAAGGAAACATCAAACAAACCTTAAGTGAAGGATGTTCCACAAAGTAGCTGACTGTAACCTTCAAAAGTGTCCAGGTCATGAAAAATCAAGGAAATACTGAGCATCTGTTGTTGATTGAAGGAGACTAAAGAGACACAACTGAGGGCAATTTGTGATTCTGAACTGTATCCTTTTACTGTAAAGTATGCGATTTGGGACAATGGTGAGACCTGAATGGAGTTTGATGGTTAGAGGGCAGTGATAAATCAATGTTAATTTCCTGACTTAGATGCTCTTCTTGTGAGTGTGTAGGAGAATGTCCTTGCTTTCAGGAAAAACATGTTGAAGTATGCAGGGGTGATGAAGCATCATATCAGCAACTACTTCAAACGATTGGAGAGGAAAAAGTTTGCTTTGTACTTATAACTTTTCTGTAGGTTTGAGATTGTTTCAAAATTAAATAGAAAATATTAAAAATTAAAATGAAAACTGGTAATAGTTAAAATCATGAATAGACCAATGACACAATACATTACTAAATTATGGTTTCCTTAACATTTTTCAAATTCTAAAGAGAGATTATTAAGTAAATAGATGTTATGGTTATAGAAGAGATTGTGGGGAAGGGATAAGACTTTGGAGCACTCGAAATATTCCAGGGATCATTTCTGCTCTTTTCTGCCCCTGTCTCCCAAAGACTTTCTGCTTTAATGGGGACCCAAACACCTCTGAGAATTCTCAGGTAGCACCTATGTAAAAGGATTCATAAGTAACCATGACAGCTACCTTACTGGATTATAACCTTTGAGAAATATGTATTTATTTTAAGGAAATTGTACTACTATCTGAGTTGTTATTTCAGAAGTCTTCTAGTACTAAAATGACCTCACTTATTTAGGTTATGTATGTGAGGTATATAATAATAATGTTTGTTATTCTAGATAAATTTAGCCCCTAAAGTATTTTTATTTACTTTTTTAAAAGGATTTATTTATTTATTTTAAAGAGAGAGAGAGAGAATGCTCATGAGCATGAGTTGGGGAAGGGGCAGAAGGAGAGAGAGAGAATCTCAAGCAGAATCCACACTGAGTGCAGGACCTCAAGATCAATCCTACAACCCCAAGATCACAACCTGAACCAAAATCAAGAGTTGGATGCTTAACTAGCTGTACCAACTTGGGGCCCCTGCATTTTTAGAATGTCTCACTTTACATTTCATGCTGCCAATTGTCATTAGTATTTCACCTTTTCATTCTGAAAACTATATTTAAATTCTGAGGTAATTCAGTTTACTATGTACTTGCTCATTTGTTTATATGATTAGAAATACAGTTTGCAAGTTATAAACTCTCCTTCATCTATATTCCATTCTTCGTTAATGATGTCATTGTCCAACTGGTCACCTAAGCTAGAAATATGGGAATCACATTAACTTCCTCCCTCTACCTCCCTTCAACACACACACACACACACACACACGCATCCCTACACCTGATTGGCCTTAAGTTATGTTGCTTTTCCTGAAACATCTCTGCCTCAAAACATTTCTGAAAAGCCTTCATAATAACATTGGTAATGGTACTAAATTATAGCAAGCAGTTTAATGTTTACTATGTACCAGGCACTATTTGAAAGGCTTTGCAAGTTATCTCACTTGATCCTCAATCAGGTAATATAATTATCCCCATTTTACTATTTAGGAAACTGAGCACAGAGAGGCTAATTTATTTGCCCAAGGTCACACAGCTAAAACGAGGAGGTACTGGAATTTGGACCCTGGTAGTTGATATGAGAGTTGGGCTCTTAGCCACTCTCAGTCCTGCTCAATCTCAACCAAACAGATTTGGGCTCTTTTCCGCTTTCATAAACTCTTGTGCATGTATCCTTATTATGTTCTTACACTGAAATTTTGTATTTATATATTGGTATTCCTAGAAGACTAAGACTTTTATTTATATTTATAAAAGTAGAGGGAGGGGTACATGGCTGACTTGGTCTGTAGAGCGTGTAACTCTTGATCGTGGGGTTGTGAGTTCAAGCCCCACATTGGGTGAAGAGATTACTTAAAAAATAAAACCTTAAAAAAAAACAGTAGAGAGAATAATGAATCCACATTATTAAACCTCTATTCATTAGACATAATAAATCCACATATACCCATCACTCCAATTCAACACTTAACCAACATCTTGCAACACTTGCTCTAATTTTGTTTTCTTGTTTTCCTGAAGTATTGTAAACTAAAACCAAGACACCTTGAAATTTTACCTATAAAGACTATCTTTTTTGCAAGGATTTTTTTTTTTACAGAATCATCATCACAATATCATACCTAACAAAGTTCATTACTATCTTCTTGATCATCAGTTTCTTGAGGATAGAAACCATTTCAGCTCCTGGTTGCCTAGTGCACACTTGATATATGCTAGAGTTTAATAAATGTTTGTTGTGATTCAATAAGTTTTTTTTTAAGTTAATAAGAACCATAACATTCACGCTCCAGAAGCAGTGCTTTAAGTAACCACCAAGTCTTCAGGTTGACCAGCAACTCTCATTTCATTTGCAATGGTTAGTTAGATTAAATGGCACTAAAGTGTTGGCCTTTGAGTATTGTGTCTGGGGATAATCTGTGTCTGATATAGCCTTGGTCTGAATTTTCTTGTTCCCACTGTCAATCTGGGGAGAAAGACTAGATTGAGTGAGAGTGTCCATTGGTAAAGATTTCTTAGAAGGAAATATGACAGCATCTACCAAAAAATCATATACTCTTCAAAGAAATTATTCATGGAAATACTCCTGCATGTGTGCTAAAATGTAAGTACAAGGTATTCATTGCTATAATGTTTATTATAGTTTAAAAAGTTGGAGACAATCCTAAGTGCCCATTATCAGGGATATAATTCAATAAATTATGGTTTATCCACCTGATGGAGTGTTGAGCAGCTGTTGAAGAGTGAGATGGAACTATATGTGCTGACACAGGGTCATTGTCAATGTTGGGGAGAACTGCAGAACAATACATATGTCTGACTCATGTGGATAAAAATATGTGTGTGCACATCCGCCTGTTAAATCAAGGAATTTCAAAAAGGCAGGAAGCAGAAGCATAAACTGTTAGTAGTGGTAGCCAAAGTAGGTTAAGGAGTAAAAATGGGGTAGAACTGAAGGAGATAATCATATCTTACTCTGGGTACTGTGATATTGAATGAATCTTTGAAAAATAAAAATGCATTTATGTTTCAGGTGAATTTATATGAAAATTTTAAAATCAAGGGCATGAGCTCAGCAGGGAGTCTGCTTGAGATTCTCTCTCCCTCTGCCTCTCATCCCCTCTCTCTTTCTCTCTTTCTAAAATAAATAAATAAATCTTTTTAAAAAATGAAGTCAAGGGTATGATATGTGCAAGGCACTATACTGAAAGGAATTCTAACTGATTTCAAAATGTAAAAATAAGAAACTGTACCCTTTTGAGGTTTGAGAAGAACAAAGGCTGAGAAGTTTTTTAAATGTTAAAAATAAAGTGAATTATCCAACAAACTTTTTTAAAATTTATTTTAAAGATTTTATTAATTTATTTGACAGCAAGAGAGGGAACACAAGCAGGGGAATGAGAGAGGGAGAAGCAGGCCTCCTGTGGAACAGGGAGCCAGTCACAGGGCTCAGTCCAGGACCTTGGGATCACAACCTGAGCCAAAGGCAGATGCTTAACAACTGAGCCACCCAGGCACCCCATCAACAAACTTTTATTTAATATCTCCTGTGTGACAGGCACTGTGATGGGTGCTGGGAGAGAGAGAAATGTGTATGAAACCCTCCCAATTCTTCTGAATCACTGAAAAAGATACTATGTGTCTGAAATAAAAACAGGGGCAGATGAGGGCCTTAGGAATGACAAAGTGTCACAGCTGTGAACTGTTTGTCCAACATTACTCAGAAAAAAAAAAAAACATTACTCAGGAGTTTTTTATTCTAAACTCATATTTTTAATTTTTCTTATTTAAGTAGAGTTGACATACAATATTATATTAGTTTCAGTGCACATCCCCCATCTTCCTTCTTATTACCTCTTAGTTACGGAATTCCAAAACATCTTCTAATCTGTGGACTACACTGGAGTGATACATAAGTAGTTCATGAGAACCTGGGAGCACCTCACCACATTAAACAACAACAGTCATAAACCTACAGCATTTACGTCCAGTTTACAAGTCCCTTCTCCCTAGCCACACCTATCCATCCATCTATCAATTTGTTCACTCATTCAACAAATATTTTATTGAATGTCTGCTTTGTCATTGTTTTAGGAGATACTGAAGGTGAAAGCAAAAAATTATTTTATTTTAGAAAACACATTTCTAAAATGTGTTTAAAAAAATGCCGTCTCAAATAGAACAGTGCAATTCCTATGCAAAAGTAAGGGGCAAGTGTCATTAAGCTTTGCTTATTGCATTTCACAGAACATGAGCATAGTAATTGTATGGCTGATCTGTAAAACTGCTAAAACTCTCTCAACTTTTATTTCACCTTGTACATATAGCTGTTTAAAATGTAGACTGTCCAATTTTATGAGTCCTAGAATCTTCTTTTCAACGTCTATGGGTCAGGCTTTTATTTCTTACATCAAAATAAGTTAAAATATATTGAGGCTGGGGCACATGGGTGGCTAAGTCAGTTAAGTGTCTGACTCTTGATTTTGGCTCCGGTCATGTTCTCAGGGTTCTAAAAGGAAGCCCTGCTTTGGGCTCCATGCTGGGCATGGAGCCTACTTAAGATTCCCTCTCTCCCTCTGCCCCTCCCCCACCTCTTCTCGCTTTCTCTCTCTCTCAAAAACAAAACAAAACAAAACAAAACACACAGATAGGGGTACCTGGGTAGCTCAGTCAGTTAAGCCTCTGCCTTTAGCTCAGGTCACAATCCCCGAGTCCCAGGTTCGAGCCCCACATTGGGCTCCCTGCTCAGTCTCTCACCCTGCTCCTGCACTCCCTCTCAAATATTTAAATAAAATATTTTAAAAAATAAAAAATAGGGGCAGCTGGGTGACTGAGTTATTAAGCGTCTGCCTTCGGCTCAGGTCATGATCTCAGGGTCCTGGGATCGAGCCCCTCATCGGGCTCTCTGCTCAGCGGGGAGCCTGCTTCCCCCTCTCCCTCTGCCTGCCTCTCTGCCTACTTGTGATCTTTCTCTCTCTGTCAAAATAAAAAATAATATCTTTTTAAAAAATTAATTAAATAAAAATTTTAGAAAGGGAATTTGAGGATATATCATATTCACTCACAACCTTTTTCTTAATTTATCAGTACCCTTTGATATTTATATCATGAGGTCACTGATGAACATATTATAGTGGCCATTAATTGATAGTCAGTAGAACAGGGAATTTGGAGACAAAAAATTTGAGTCAAGGCTCTGCTGCTGGCTAGTTGGTGACAGTTTACAACTGAACTCTCAGTTTCTGTTTTCTCATCCACAAAAGAGTAGAGGATTTGTGAAAGGATTAAATACAAATATTTTTAAATGCCTTAGGAGCTATAAAGCACTATGTATTTTGTGTTTCTATTCATTATAACATTACTCTAGATAAATAGCATTTATTAGAAACCAATAGTAGACATTATATTAGTGGTGGAACACTATTCTCCTATCAGAAACAAAACAAGGAGGTTTCTTTTCATCATCACTGTTTTCAACACTGTTCTGTACTTCTGCACGACCAGTGCTCTAACCACTGAGCTATGGAGCCTATCCAACACTTTTCTGTACTTCTAGACCAGTGTTGTCCAACAGAACTTTCTGCAGTGATGGAAATGTTCTGTCTGTGCTGTCAAATATGGTAGCCACTGGCCACATGTGCTGTCTAAATTTAAACAACTTATAATAAAATTAAATTTAAAATTCATTTCCTCGGTTGCACTAGTTACATTTCAAGTGCTCATTAGTCACGTGTGTCTAGTAGCTACCATATTGGATAGTGCAGATATAAAACATTTACATCACCTTAGAAAATTCTACTGGGCGGGGCACCTGGGTGGCTCAGTGGGTTAAAGCCTCTGACTTCAGCTCAGGTTATGATCTTAGGGTCCTGGGATTGAGGGCTGCATCCGGCTCAGGTTATGATCTTAGGGATCGAGGCCTGCATCCGGCTCCCTGCTCAGCGGGGAGCCTGCTTCCTCCTCTCTCTGCCTGCCTCCTCTGCCTACTTGTAATCTCTCTCTGTCAAGTATCTTTAAAAAAAAAAAAGAAAAAATTCTACCGGATTAGAAGTTATTTGGTTTACAAATATAATGTTTAATAATCACATATCCAGTGTGCCTTTGGCTCAGGTCATGATCTCAGGGTCCTGGGTTCGAGGCCCACATTGGGCTCCCTGCTCGGCAAGGAGCCTGCTTCCTCCTCTCTCTCTGCCTGCCTCTCAGCCTACTTGTGATCTCTCTCTCTCTCTCTGTCAAATAAAATAATAAAATAAAAAAAAAAATAGGGCGCCTCGGTGGCTCAGTGGGTTAAAGCCTCTGCCTTTGGCTCAGGTCATGATCTCAGGGTCCTGGGATCGAGGCCCGCATCGGGCTCTCTGCTTGGCAGGGAGCCTGCTTCCTCCTCTCTCTCTGCTTGCCTGCCTCTCTGCCTACTTGTGATCTCTCTCTGTGTCAAATAAATAAAATCTTTTTTTAAAAAAAGTTTTTGTTTGTTTTATCAGGCTGTGCTCAAACTGTGTCTAGACTCTGTCTCCTCTGTGGTTGTCATCAGTTGAAATTTTTGTTCAATCATTTTAGTAGCTGAGATGTGTGGTGTTTTCCAGATCCATGCCAAATTCAGATGTCAGCCAGAGATTTAGGGAGAATTTATATGCAGCATTTGGGGTCTTTCTCTGTATCTCTTTCCTTCCTAGGATTCCGTGTTACTTCCTAGCTGCGTGGTTGCTCCCTCCTTTGGTTCCTTAAGCCAGTAAGACTGTGGATCCTCCCACATGGTGTTGACTGATGCCTGCTTTCAGACAAAAAGCCACAAAAATGGAAAACTCACCCAGTGCTATTCATCTCTTCTAAATGTCTTCTCTTCTTCAGTTTCTGCCTATTTGGGGCCACTTTCCAGTACTTTTGGATAGCTTTTAAAAAAATATTTTGTCCAGGACAAAAAGAAACAACAACAAATTACCCTGATAAAAAAAATGGGTTAAGGACAGGCTATGGTCTGAATGTGTATGTCCCGCCAAAATTCATATGTTGCAATCCTAATACCCTATGTGATGGTATTAGGAGGTGAAGGCCTCTGGGAGGTGATTAGGTCATAAGGGTGGAGCCCCCATGAATGGGATTAGTGTCTTATAAGAGATCCTGGAAAGTTCTCTAGCTCCTTCTGCCCTGTGAAGATAAGGAGAAATCTGCCATCTGGAAGAAAGCCCTCACCCAACCATGCCAGCACCCTGATGACAGACTTCCAGCCTCTAGAACTGTGAGAAATAAGTTTCTCTTGTTTACCAGCCACTCACTCTGTGGTATATTGTTAAAGCAGCCTGAACAGACTAAGACAGACATAAACCATTATTTCACAAAAGACAGACACATATTGGCCAATAAACATAAGAAGAAATAAATCCCTAACTTTACTTGAAGGAATGCAAAAAGATACGATAAGATTCTTTCATGCAGTATGAACCAACCACTGTTTTGGGATGCTAGGGAGTGAACATAACAGACAAAAATCCTAGAGATAGGAAACAGACAGTAGAAAACAAACATAAACAAATATATAATGTAATAAGGCAAAAGGTAGTAAATGCAAGAGGTTGAAATTTTGTTCATTCCTCTCAGTGAATTTATCACTCTCTGAAATGACCTTGTTCATTACTGAGATCTAGCACCTAGAACAGTATCTGGCACAAACTAAGTGCTCTATAAAATTTTGTTGAATGAATATATGAGAAAATGTTTCCTGACATTTTTAGGGAAATTCTTTCCTATCTTGTATTTTCAACTACCATCCATATATAAAATGGTATTGTGTTAAGTCCAGATAAAGTCAACTCAGAGTAAAGATATTGGAATATCTTTGGTGATCAAGAAGAAATTGGGGACTAGAGTTGTGTTGGCATGTCCTGTAGCATCATTGTCACCTGTGCCTCAAGGGCACTGATCTGTGGGCGTAAGGATCTCAGGATCTCCATCTCCTGCACTGATGAGCCAACTTACTTGGCTTACCTATTTCCTTTTTTCCATTCTTATCTCCAGTTAACGTATGAGATAATTTACTCACTTATAATTACTGTTATAATTGTTTGCTCCCCACCTCCATACCATTTTGAGTCTCATGAAGGCAAGGATCCTATTCTGTTATTTCTGGTACTGAGTAGATGCTTAACCAATAGTGGAATGAATGGATGAATGAATGAATGTATGTCTCAAAAGAGAGAAAGGAATCTGGGAAGGTCTTGAATTCTCACTCTTCTTCCAAGTCTTGCCAGGGTAAGTTCACCCCCTCCTTTGCCCAGTTTACATTCCAAGACACTAGAGACAAAACCTCTATGGGGCCTAAATATTTACTGGTTTGTTCACTCTCAGAATTTCTTTATACTTATATTTATACACCCGTCCTTCTGTGTGCCTGTTGATGTTTTGTATGTGAATCCTTTGTTCATTCTAGAGGTTGCTTAAGGAGGAATTTAGATTAATATCTGTGACATTATGATAGGACAAAATTGGATGAAGTTGAGCTCCGTTCTGTGTAGGCTATTTTCTCTATAAGTGGAGAGTTGTATTTTCCTCTCCCCCAAAGAAAAATCTGGTAGTTTAAATACTGGATGAAGTTGAGCTCTTAAATTTATCATCAAGAAGTTACTAGAAAAAGGGGGGCAACAGAGTATAAGAGCTTAAGTGAAAAGTACCACGTTTTGAGTGAGGGCCTACTTCAAAATTTTCCCAATTAGCAGCTATATCTTTCTCTCTTTCAAGTTTTCTTAGGATGATGAAATGAGAATATTCCATTCTTGGTTATTTTTCATCAATCTTATTGTCTTCATGAAAACTTCCCAGCCCCTCAAAAAATCAACAGAGGGAAATTCTTAAAAAACACAGTAAATCATGCTCTTTTCTTTGAAACAACTGTGGTAGGAAGAGAAATTCTTCTCTTTAGTTTAAAGAGTCATGCTTTTAAGTTGCCTTGTGGTGGTTACATCTGATCTTCATATAAAATTGTATCTCTCTCATTTAAAAGAAGAGATGAAACAATGGAATTAGCTCATTAATTATTTAAAATACTTGGTGCAACTGTTCCTTATGAATTAATCCAGGCACTTGGAAGACAATTACACTCAGTGTTAATAACATTGCCAACCTTTTCCAGTATGCTGCCCTCCAAATACTATTGTGTTTTCATTGACAACATTCACTATTACATATGCATATGAAAAACAGGCATTTTCACTGGAATTACTGTAATAGCATTAAGAGATTATTATTTTTTCCAATTTCCTTGGAGGAAAACTCACTTAAATTAGATTATTTATTACTTGACTGCTCTCCTATCTTGCCCGTATGTTTAGGTAACTGGAGTCCATGAAAGTATAAACTTCAGAATAAAAGACATGATTTTATACATTAATGATTTCAAATAAAAGAGGAGTGCTAGTTTGTGCATCACTTCTTTCGAGAAAGTTAAGTCTGTGTTCTGCTTAGGAGAGATAACACTTTTTGTCCCTGTAGGTGGCCCCCCTGGTGTAGCCATTAGTTGCTAATTACTTGCAAACAAATAAACAATTAACTCCTCAGGCTGCTGGCTGGGCGAGTGTTCATTGACATGCTAAAACTTTCTAAGACAGGATTTTAATTAGTGACGTTCTAAATCCAGCCCCCTTGTCTGTGGAGCCCTAAGGTGAACTGCAGAAAGATCTCAGCCCTGTACACATGGGGCAGCGCCAGCCAAGAGGCAGGGAGAGGCCAGAGCGGTCGTTTCGGGCAACACACTCGAGGATGGCTCCCAGTCTTCCGGAAGGTGCTCGGCTTGGGGAAAGCAAACCCTCGCCCTGCTCCTTTTCAATTGAGAGCATTTTAGGACTGGACCAGAAGAAAGACTGTGTTTCTTCAGTGAAACCCCACAGGCCCTGGGCAGACACCTGCGGCTCCTCAGGTACGCCACGACTTGGTTTTCTAAATTCTTTGTTGTTTTCGTCTGCAGTGTTTATTTTGGCCTTTATTCCATTCCACATAGAGTTAGAGAAAAACTGCAATTTCCTCAAATTACATAACTCAAGTATCAGGACTTTGAACGCCTCCAGCTGAGTTCTATAGGAGATAAAAAGAGTATCAGCCTAAGATCCAAGTGGATAAAGTTCATTCACAGGAAATGCCAAGAACCTGCATTTATTTCATAAGGTCTCTTTTATTTGACACATCACATAGTCTATGTTTTCACTGAAAAATAAATGACATTCAGAGACCAAAATGTTCTCTAGCACCAAGGCAGGATCTTTATTTTTGTTTGCTTTTTAGTTTTTGGTTGATGGGAGGTTGGTTCTCTTGTGAAACCCAGAATTCCACTATGAAAATTAAAGAAAAGTTCCTGATATTATTTCTTCTAGAACTTTGTGGAATACAGGATTGAACATCTAAGATGGAGTATATTTTTCTGTTGTCGCTGTTATTGTTTTAACAGTCTCAGAAACTAATTTATTTCTTCATTGCAGGGGTTTTCTAATTATTTTTGTTTTTAGGGAAAGATGTTAACCTCTGTGTGCATATCCCGAGCCTTCCGAATGGGATATCCTTCCCTTGTACTGTGAATCACCCAGTGCCAGAAGAAAGATTCCTGAAATACGAAAATTACTTTTCAGCCTCAGAAAGACTGTCTTTGAAAAGAGAGCTGAGTTGGTATCGAGGCCGGAGACCCAGAACTGCTTTTACTCAAAACCAGGTGGGAAGTTTTTTCAACTAGTAATGATAATATAAAAAGGCTTTAACTGACGCTTTATTGAGCAACAGCCCAGTCACTTTGGGATCTCAGTTTAGAAGCCTTGTTATGAAACAATGACTGTCTGAAGTTGTTGTTTATTTAAACACTTTCTGGATAGTCATTTTAAAAAAAGGCATACATTAATTGCCTCAGATCTAAATGCAATTATTTTGCTATAAAGTCCATTTTATGATAACATACCAAATATCAACATTTTATATAACTATTTCCTTATTCTTAGATTGAAGTGTTGGAAAATGTCTTTAGAGTTAACTGCTATCCTGGCATTGATATCAGAGAAGACTTAGCTCGAAAACTGAATCTAGAGGAAGACAGAATCCAGGTAATTTTCACATTTAGTTGTTACTTGTGATGATTGAAATGTTGAGAATAATAAAATAATGTTTCTGAGATCTATTGTAATTTTCCTTAATTTTAGATCTGGTTCCAAAATCGGCGTGCAAAGCTGAAAAGGTCCCATAGAGAATCACAGTTTCTCATGGCGAAAAAAAATTTCAACACAAATCTCCTGGAATAGATAGAAAACTAAACACGTGAGATTCTCTTACCATTGCAGAACATGAAGAGTCAATGGAAATATCAAGTGTTAAAAATGTGATGTTTTCTTTTATACATTTAATCTGAGTGTTGTCATTTTTTCCTAAAATATATTGTAAATATTTACTGTTATAACATGGTACCTATTATACTTGGGCACTTTTCGTTATAATAAAGCCCTTTCCTATATATTTTAATAAAAATTTCAGAAAAAGCCAGCTATTTTTTAAGTGAGCAAATTTAGTCTAATAAATTAGTCCGCTAAAATCAGTAAACTCATGACTAGGTGATTCCACAAGCTGGATTCAATTTACAAAATAATTCAAGTAAAATAATCTGAAGAATGGCACAAAGATATCTGTTTCAATTACTTTTCTTCAAGTACATTTTGAAACATGATTATTAGTTTCTCTTGATTTCTGGCATAGAGCAGTGAAAATTTCTCAACATATATCAATACAAATCCTTCTAGCATGCCAGTTTCAAGTTTGTTTGTTTTTAAGCAAAATCATATGGAAAGGTAGAGATAGAAAGGCATCAGTTGTCATATTCGTACATATTATATTGCAAAAAGATTCAAACTAGAAATAAATGCAAATTTTTAAATATTTTCCTAGTTATTTAATGTTGTGTTTTACTTTCATTCATTAAAGTAATAATGATCATCTGGCTTGTATCTATTTCTAGTTTAGTGATTTCCACTCAACAGCATATTTTGTTACTACAATTAATCATCAAGAGAGAAGGTGGAGTAATTAACCTGCCCTTTGTATGTGCTGGGATGTAGTTTCTGGAAATAATCAGGGCACTTGTTTGGGACAAAAACTATGTATTTTCCTTGCATTTGCCATTGTACCTGCCAGTTAAAGATGGGAGCAGGTTAAGATGCATCACAAGAAGGAAATCCTACCACTGGATGTCTGGGTATTTGTTTTCTAGTTAATTAGTGGAAGACCCAAGTGGCTGTTCTTTTCGGAATGTTTGCTTGAGGACTTTGACTTGGTCTCCTGGAAACTATATTTCAGCTGTGCGCATTGGGTTGCATTCTCCCTTCCTTGTATCTTTCCTGCTCCTCTGTCCTCTTCTTTCCCAGTGGAAGTTTCTTGTGGAATTATTGAGTCTCTACCCACTAGATACATTTTTGTTTACTTGTTTGTTTGCATGAGAAAGAGGAGAGGGAGTTTGCGTATTATCACTGAGGAAAAGCAATGTGACTCAGATTTTAGAGCTTTTTAAAATCATTTAGGGAGAGAGAGAGCTCTGTGTCCCAACAGCTGGTCAGCAATAGACTGTTGTATTCTGTTCCACGGTTGCTGAGATGGAGAGAGAGGAGGAAAAGAAAGCAGGGCAGCAACTAGAAACCAGAGTCACTAAGTGTTTTCCAAGGAAGTCAACTATCAGACTGGGCCATTTTTTCTCCCAATATTAAGAGCTGCTTTCACGGGCGCCTGGGTGGCTCAGTGGGTTAAAGCCGCTGCCTTCGGCTCAGGTCATGATNGGAAACCAGAGTCACTAAGTGTTTTCCAAGGAAGTCAACTATCAGACTGGGCCATTTTTTCCCCCAATATTAAGAGCTGCTTTCACTAATATAAAATTTGAAACATTGCTTATGAAATCCATTAGTAAAAATCATTCTACCAGGAGCTTTCTTTGCTCTTCATTAGGTGAGTGAAGTAACATAAAGTTGGAGGACTGGAAGCTACCAGAGCCGGTTGGAGGGGAAAGTATCATGTGATGGATGGGCTTTTTCAAATAGTCTTTTATTTTTATCTTCAANAAAAAAAAAAAAAGAGCTGCTTTCACTAATATAAAATTTGAAACATTGCTTATGAAATCCATTAGTAAAAATCATTCTACCAGGAGCTTTCTTTGCTCTTCATTAGGTGAGTGAAGTAACATAAAGTTGGAGGACTGGAAGCTACCAGAGCCGGTTGGAGGGGAAAGTATCATGTGATGGATGGGCTTTTTCAAATAGTCTTTTATTTTTATCTTCAAGGTCATATTTACATATCACAAACAATTCAAGTAGTATAGAAATAGAGGCAAATCTCTCTCAAACCTCATTTTCCACAGATAACCATCATTAAGCATTATTACCAATCTTTTTGTATATGAAAGCATGCACGTGTATATATTTGTTGGTTTTGATGCTGTTATTTTTTAAATTTTATTTATTCATTTGATTGAAAGAGAGAGAACAAGCAGGGGGAGCTGCAGGGGAAGAGGGAGAAGCAGGCTCCCCACTGAGCAGGGAGCCTGATGTGGGGTTTGATCCCAGGACCCTGGNTCACAGATAACCATCATTAAGCATTATTACCAATCTTTTTGTATATGAAAGCATGCACATACGTATACATATATACACGCACGTGTATATATTTGTTGGTTTTGATGCTGTTATTTTTTAAATTTTATTTATTCATTTGATTGAAAGAGAGAGAACAAGCAGGGGGAGCTGCAGGGGAAGAGGGAGAAGCAGGCTCCCCACTGAGCAGGGAGCCTGATGTGGGGTTTGATCCCAGGACCCTGGAATCTTGACCGGAGCCAAAGGCAGACACTTAACTGACTGAATCACCCAGGCACCCCTGATGTTGTTATTTTCTTAAATGTCATCACATTTGACACTCTGTGCATCTTTCTGACATCTTGCCATGTCAGACATCTAGCTCTATTTCCTTTCTAATGTTTGCTTAGTTTAGGATAGGATTTTAAGTCCTGCACATAACATTTATTCTACAATATTAATATTTAAGTATTTTTGAAGTAGTACTTTTCACAAATTCAGATTTTTCAGAGAGTAATTGTAGTTTATCTAGAACTTAGTTAAACCTAACCTAGAATGAAATTAAACCTAACCTCTACATTTCTGAGGAATGGAAGGATTCTGTATAAGATGATAGACTTTGGGGAAAAAAATGAAACATTACAAACACTGATCAACAGCTAGTAATGCACTTAAATTTGCCTTTTACTTATAAAAACTGATCCTACCTATAAAAAGCATGGGGAGGAAAGAAGCATAGTAACTCTAGAATATCATTATTTTGGTATTTTCCAATGACAATTTAATGTAACTGATTGATGGGAGTCTAAAATCAACTTTATCTGTAATTGAAATAAGTTGTATTTATAACTGAAGTTATATATTTATACCGAAATCATTTATAATGGAAATGATGCATCTATAACAAAGAACATTTGGAAGTCAGAAAAAATTTAATTAATACTAGAACTTGTGATATTAAAGAAGTAACTATGAATATAATATACACATTCTTTTATATTTTTCAGCCTAACATCATTAAATATTGTAAAATGACTCTAACATATAAGAGTATTCAAGAAACAAGTTAATATATAAGATCATTAGTGTATTTCCCCCAAAATCATTTCCAAAACTTGATAGAGGCTGATCTTGTTAAAGGAAATAACGAGTTGGCAACTTTTTTTAGCAATTACAACTGTTAGTAATTTGGAGTAAACATAATGATATTTGGGGGGAAAAACTGAACTTTAACTTTGAGGGAAAATCAAGCAAGATGGAAATGGAAATGAAAACCCAAGATAAAATTATCTTTCCCTCAAAACACACAGGCTCTAATCCACAGCTTATCTCTGCTCCTGGTAATTCCAAGCCTTTGTCTCCATTAATGCCCTGGACAAGGTGAACAGTAGTAACAAATCAAACTAATGCAGTCAGGCTAATACCTAGAGCGTCTCTATTATCTGACGACAGCCTAAATAAGGTTATTTGGTCTCCTGTAATGGCATTTGTCTCTTGTGAAGCCAGCCAGACAAAGCCCATGGCTAGAGAGTGCTGGTGGAAACAATGGCTGTGTGTGCTGGTGGTCAACTTTTGAGTTAATCAGTGTTAATAGCTGCTTTCACTCCCTGCATCTTATCACACATCACACAAATAGCATAAGTCCCCCATTACAGAACCCAACACACGGCATCAACCCAGGCCTTGTTTTTACTTCTAAAGGCAGGGAGCTGGGTGCTGGTCCTTTTACTTGATGTGGAACACAAATCAAAGTATAACACGGCAACTTGCTATCTTCATTCACTGAGCCCCATGGGACTAAAAACCCTTTATGTACCTTCAGCTCAATTTAAAGCTCATTTTAAATGTCCTGTCTCCTGCTGGGGCAGCAGTCCACAACAGCCAAGCTGCCAAGGCAGCTCTGGGTGGCTCCTACCACTCCACATCTCATGAGACACTCCTTCCCACTTTCCTCTCTCTTGAATTCTTATTCCCAGCCTTTTCCTTCTCCCCAGCAAAAGCCTTGGGAAACGCGTTGGTTTCCTCAACAATTATTGAGTCCCACAAATGAACCTCCAGCCTAAATAGTTTATTGCTTACTTTCTGTCTAGTTAAGAGTTCCCAGCATTTAGGAATTTCGTGTCTGTTCTCTTCTTCCAGGCATCTTCGATGGTCCACTGGGCATCTCCTTTATTTAGCATTTTATGACTGGGTGATTTCAGTGAAGCAAATGATATCATGGTTTATGTCCTACTTACCACATTGTAAGCTTGCAAAGAACCAGGTACCTGTTACATCTGGTGTTGGTCAAGAAATTGCCTAACACTGATTTTATAGGGCACAACCCCTATTTGATGGTGTGTGGAGCCACTTGAGCTCTCTAGTTCAGTCAAGTCATCAGTCAAAAAGTACTCATTGGAAGCAGCCTAGCAATGAGTCAAGAGACTGAGCTAGAGTCTGTTCACCTGGGTTCAAACCCCAATAGGTATTTGACTCTGGGCCAGGTATTCAACCTTTTTGAGCCTTGGTTTCCTCATCTATAAAAAGGGGTTAAAAAAGGACCTATTTCATAGGATCACTGGGGGACCAAAATGAGATAATGGGTAAGGCTTAGACTAATGGCTGGCCTATATAAGACACTCAGGAAGTGTCCACTCTTATGATATTAATGTGTTGGGGAGTATAGAAGAAGTAAAGAAAGTTGCTTAGAACAGTGTTGTCATGTCTGGAACAACATGTGGCATATAGTGGGTTCTCAATCAGCAGTCAGAGGACAAATGAAATCAGTTCTTGGTCTCTAGGAGCTCACCATTGGTGGAGGGAAACTGTTGAACTGTTTAACAGTTATTCAGTAAATATTTGTCCAATGTCTGCCACGAGCCAGTCACTCTGTGGAACTCTGGGGGTGGATTGGTGAACAAGTTAAACAAGGTTTCTACTGTTTGGGAACTTAATATACCCAGTGTCTACCAAAGTTATGGCCAACAGTTGACCTATAATAGATGGTGAATGAATGAATGAATGAATGAATGAATGAATGAATGAATGAATGAAATAGTAGGAAAATAACACATAGAAGCATAAAATTAAGGCCTAAATTACTACATGCAGATCGTTACGACTACTGTAAGCTATAGGTGGGGATGGATGAGAGATATGTAAAGACCAATTCTCATCTTCTTGCCTCTACATGAATAGATCTGGGAAAAGGCTAAGGCTTAATATGGGCAGGAGCTGGATGTTGGTAGGAAGGTGTTCCTGGTGAGAAACAACATGTGAGAAGCCTCAGAAGGGGAAAGCAAGAATGGGGGCCTCCCTATGGTGGTGGTTGCCTGTTGGCAAGTCCTGCCTTGTGGGCATACAACCCCTGCAGTTACACTGGGGCCCTGGGCTCAGAATGCTGCTGGCATCTTGAAATTCTTAATAATTTTTTACTAAGTGGCCCCACGTTTTTAATTTGCACTGAGCCTCCCCAAATTATGGAGTCAGACCTTCCTGTTGGGGGTGGATACAGATTATGGAATACCTTTGAAGAAGGCCAAGGAAGTAAAATGATGCAGTGGGAAATAATGAGCCATATTTGCTTACTAAACTAGGGTTGCAGCATGGTTTAAGAAGACAGGAGCAGGATACAGGGTGAAAGAAAAGCCTGGACTGAGGGGATCAAATGACCTTAGTTGTAGTATGTGTTTTTGAAGTTGTTGATGGCCTGGGTGAGGGTGGGGGCAAGGGAAATGGAAAGAAAAGTGGAGATAATAGAGACAGGAGGGAAATTTGGCAGGTTTTGGAAACTATGTGGGGAAAGGACAGTGAATTAAAAGTGCTGCAAGCTTTGGGATGCTTGAAAATTACTAAATATGCAAGAAGTGGATTGTGTTTGGCCCTGCAACTTACGCACTCAGGCAGGGGACTTTACTGACCTGTTTCTATTTCTCTTACTTCTGATGCTGTCATGAGAAAAGTTTTCCAAACAATTTGCAAGTTAATCCCTGCAGATAATAATGTTACAGCTAAGAGGCACCTCGGTGGCTCAGTTGGTTAAGCATCTATCTGCCTTCACCCCGGGTCATGATCCCAGGGTCCTGGGATTGAGCCACATGTCAGGCTCCCTGCTCACTGGGGAGCCTGCTTCTCCCTCTTCTCCCATTCGTGTGCTCTCTCTCACCATCTCTGTCTTTTTCTCAAACAAATAAATAAAAATTTAAAAAAAATTTTTTTGCAACTAATAATCATCCTTATGAGTCATAATAATAACTATGCTAACAAAATTTCTAATGATCTACACTTCTTTGATTGCTACATGTTTTTCCCACTTTGTTCTAGCGTTCAAATAAGGTTCTAAACCTTTAAAACATTTGAAAATCATTATCGCTAAGAGACGTACATTAGAGAAAAATGTTAGAACTATTTTAACAAGGCAGAGAATTTCTAAAAATGGGATCCAAAATGATTATTCACATGTATGTATGTGAGATGTAATAGGCATAGAAATTGAAATTTAGGGAAAATTTTACTTTTTTGGTGAATTATCTCCAAATTTCAAACCAGTGGTTAGAGTGCTGGGGTGGCTCCATCAGTTAAGCATCGGAATCTTGATTTTTGCTCAGGTCATAATCTCAAGGTTATGATCTCAGGCTCATGAGATGGAGCCCCTTGTTGGGCTCCACATTGGGCATGGAGCCTACTTAGAATTCTCTCTCTCCCTCTGCCCCTCCCCACCTCTAAAAAATTCAAACCATACTCAGAAAAATAACAAAGCTTTTAAGTGCTTTTAAAGATGACATTGCTTTTTTTGTGTTATTACTACAAAAATGAAAAAAAAAATTTTTTAAAGATTTTATTTATTTATTTCACAGAGGGAGAGAGATCACAAGGAGGCAGAGAAGCAGGCAGAGAGAGAGAGGGGGAAGCAGGCTCCCCGCTGAGCAGGGAGCCCGATGCGGGCCTCGATCCCAGGACCCTGAGATCATGACCCGAGCCGAAAGCAGAGGCTTTAACCCACTAAGCCCCCCAGGTGCCCGAAAATATTTTTTTTAAGATTTTATTTTATTTGAGAGAGAGTGTGCACAAGTGGAGGGGGAGGGGCAAGGGCAGAGGGAGAAGCAGACTCCCCATTGAGCAGGGAGCCTGGACAAGGGGCTCAATCCCAAGACCCTGGGATCATGACCCAAGCCAAAGTCAGACATTTAACCGACTGAGCCACCCAGGCACCCCAAAAATGAAAATCTTTTAATCATTGCTTGTTTTACCTCATCCTGAGTAAAATCATTTTTTAAAATACTTTTGCTAATTTTGTAGATGAAAATTGGTTTCTCTTTATTTCAACTTGATTTTGAAGATTTAAGTTTTGGCATGTTAACTGATAACGTTATATTCCCATTTGGTCAATTCTACTTCACCTATTTCTTTCTTGGGAGCCTGTGGTATGTTGAATCATTGTTCACAATTTGTTGTGCCCTCCATATTTTAAAATCATACGTCCGTGTCCTTTGCCATGTGGCTTTGCAGTACCACCCATTATTGAGGGCAGAGTCTATCTGCCCACTCCATTGATGTTGGTCTTGGTCATGTGATTTCCTTTAGCCAATAGAGACATTATGTCCTTCCCCTTGCTCACTTACACCTCTGCTATTGCCAGAAGAACATACCCTGAAAACCTACTGCTCCTTTAGGCTGGGCTCCAGAAATTGAGAAACATGAAACAGACCTGAACCCAAACTGCAGTCTGGAGCCAAGCCCAGCCAAACCTGCCTACATTCTTCCAAATCCCAGGCCTGTGAGAATTTTTAACCACTGAGTTTGAAGGGTTATAAAAACAGCACCACTGGGGCACGTGGGTGGGTCACTCAGTTAAGCATCTGACTCTTGGTTTTGGCTCAGGTCATGATCTCGGGGTCATGGAATGGAGCCCTGAATCAGATTCTGTGCTTAGTGCAGAGTCTGCTGGAAATTATCTCCTTTTCCTTCTCCCTCTCCCTCTGCTCCTCCCCCTGCTTGCACTCTCTCTCTCTCAAATAAATAAATAAAATCTTAAAAAAAACCCAAACCCATTATAGCAATATAGTCTTAGAGTTTTTCTTATTGATTTGTATCAGTTCGTTATATGGTAAACATTTGATTACCATAGTTTGACTCATAATTTCCTTTTTTTTTTAAAAGACTTTATTTATTTATTTGACAGAGGGAGAGAGATCACAAGCAGGCAGAGAAGCAGGCAGAGGGAGAAGGGGAAGCAGGCTCCCCACTGAGCAGGGAGCCCGATGCGGAGCTCAATCCCAGGACCCTGAGATCATGACCTGAGCCAAAGGCAGAGGCTTTAACCCAGTGAGCCACCCAGGTGCCCCACTGACTCATAATTTCTTAACTTTTACCTTAAATTTTATGATTTTTGCATATAGAAATAAAAATATTTTGACAAATCTCAGTCTTTTTCTTTATGGTTTTTCTGCTGCTTTATCTGACAACTTCCCATTTTTATGATCATCTATTATATTTTCTAGTGTATTAATAGTTATTTCTATGATTTACAGATGTTTATTATATTTTTTTAGCCCATCAGCATCATGTTGCATAATGAATAGAATGAATTGAATGAGCCTCCTCACCAAAGTCATAAAGATAAAAGACGATATTACTAATAAAAACAGTAATTAATATCACCACTTATTAGGTATCTACCATGAGCTAAACAATATATCTCACGTGAATTATCTCATTTAATTTTCACAACAGCTGGGCACCTGGATGGCTCAGTGGGTTAAAGCCTCTGCTTTCGGCTCAGGTCATGATATCAGGGTCCTGGGATCGAGGCCCGCATTGGGCTCCCTGCTCAGCAGGGAGCCTGCTTCCCCCTCTCTCTCTGCCTGCCTCTCTGCCTCCTTGTGATCTCTCTCCCTCTGTGAAATAAATAAATAAAATCTTTAAAAAAAAAAATTTTCACANTGATAGAGCCAACCTACTTTAAAGATAAGAAAACCTGGGACTCATGAGTGGCTCAGTTAACTGTCTGCCTTCAAGTAGGGTCATGATCCTGGGGTCCGGGGACTGAGTCCCACGTTGGGCTCTATGCTCTGTGGGGGCCTGCTTTTCCCTCTGCCTGCCACTCCTCCTGCTTGTGTAAGCTCTCTCTCACAAGTGAATAAATAGAATCTTAAAAAAAAAAAAGATAAGCAAACCTAATAAAATATTATCTTTTTTATGATGATTTATTATCACCATTTTACAGATGAGTAATTTGAGGGATACAGAAAGACTAAAGAACTTGATCAGGGCCACACAGGTAAGAAGTAGCTCAGCTACGATTCAGACCAAGTTCTGTCTGATTCCAGAGTTGCCTCTTCCCACTAAGCCGTCCCGAAGTCATAGCTACCAGTTCTAATGGCAGTATCTAAAAAGTACACTGAAATTTTCTTTCCTTCTTTTCTTTTTTTGGAGGTAGGGGAGGTAAGAGGTCTGAGTGTTTGATAACTAAAGTAATCAGCATTCTTAAGTTTCAAGAATTCCTTAGAAATAACATATCATCTAAATATAAGTGGTATTTAGGCTAGAGAATATATACATTCTTATTTATATAAATATTAAACCTTACAATAAAGATTTAAGAAAAGCACTAGATTTAAGTCTGTTATCCCTAAAATAGCAATCAGAAATTTGTAGAAGAAATCCAGATGTACTCATTCATCTGGAAGGTGCCATTGTTCCACTTACTATAATTCTTATTTACCCAATACTTCCTTATAGACTTTTTAAAATAATAGAATGTTGAGTAAGAAGGATGCAAATTATAGAATATGCATCTTTTGGCATCCTTTATGTAAAAAACAAAAGTAAACTAAAATGACCCTAAGTGTGCTTAAATGCAGGGACAAGGATATCTAATAAATTGTTGAGGCTGTAACAAGTAATTACTATGATATTAAGAGGAGGGCCAAGAGGGATTTTTACTTTTTACTCTTTATGTGCTATATTTGTAGAATAGTGATGAAGAATAGGGGCTCTCTACACAGGTTGGGTTAAAATCACCACCAGAAAGAGAAAGTCCAAGAAATGCAAATAAAAACCACAATAAAACACCACCACACAACCACTAGGATAGATATATTTTTTAAAAGGATAGATAATAACAAGTATTGACAAAGATGCCGAGAAATGGAAACCCTTAAACGTTGCTGGTGGAAATGCAAAATGAGACACCCATATTGGATATCATTTGTCAGATCCTCAAAAAATTAAGCATGAAGTTACCAGATGACTCAGAAGTTCTACTTCTGGGTATATACTCAACTGAAAATGTATGTCCATACGAAAACTTGAATATGAATATTTACGGCAGCATTATTCATAATAGCTAAAAAGTGGAAACAACAAATCAACAACCGATGATCATCAACTAATGAATGGATAAACAAAATGTGGTCTAGCCATATAATGAACCATTGTTCAGCCATAAAAAAGAATGAAGGATTGATACATTCTACGATATGGATGGACTTTGAAAACTACATGATAAGTGAAAGAAGCCAAATACAAAGACCTCATATTGTATGATTTCAATTATAAGAAATGTCCATGATAGGCAAAACCATAGAGACAGAAAGTAGATTCGTGGTTACTAGGGGCTGGGAGCAGGGTTGGACAATACTAGTAGGAATGAGGTTTTTAGGGGGGTGAAGAAAATGTTCTGGAATTAGATGTGGTACTGGTTGTACAACCTTGTAAATATACTAAAAATCACTGAATTGTATACTTTTTAAAAATGAATTTTATAATATGTGGATTATATCTCAAATGTTTTTTTTAAGATTTTATTGATTTAATTGACAGAGAGAGAGAGAGAGATCACAAGTAAGCAGAGAGAGAGGAGGAAGCAGGCTCCCTGCCAAGCAGAGAGCCCAATACGGGGTTTGATCCCAGGACCCTGAGATCATGACCTGAGCTGAAGGCAGAGGCTTAACCCACTGAGCCACCCAGGTACCCACATCTCAAATGTTTTTAAATAGGGAAAGTCTACCTATAAGTGTGGAAGAGTCTTGGTACATCAAAGCTCTGAAGGGACCAAAATGTATGGATGAGGAGACTTTGGAAAGGCAATGCTTTTGGGAGAGAAGGGCATAAAAAAGGAAGGAGAGGAAACTGTATGTTAAAAGGGGGAAAGAAGCAGAAGGGAGAAACTTAAGGATTCTGTAGGACAAAAGAAAAACAAGAACATCTATGTTAATTATGTTAATTTCTTTATTTCTGTGCCTGTATTGTAGTTATATAGGAAAAATATCTGAGGGAAATTCACACTAAATGTTTGAGGTGATTAGGGCTACAAATTGGCAACTTACTCTGAAATGACTCAGGGAAAAATGTTTTTTTGGACTATCCTCTCAAATTTTCTGTAAGTTTCATATTGCTTAAATATGAAAAGAATCTTTGACCTGGAAATTTTTAAACCTTCTCCTATTAACTCTTGGGTGGAAAGGGGAAAGACAAACCAAAATTACAGAATCTCTAAAAAATTATAATGAAACTATGTATCCAAGTCAATGAAATATATATAAAACAGTGATGAGAGGAAAATCCATACCCTACCCATATAAATCAACAGAAATGGAAGAGTGCTAATTAATTAAATTGCAAACTCAAGAAATCAGAAAATAATTACAGAATAAACAACGACAACAAAGTGCAGACATGGAAACAATGAAGTTTAGATAAAATCAGAAATCAGTGGATAGAGAATAGAAAAATAGTATGTTTGAATCAGTCAAAAGCCTGATTTGTTTTGGGGAAAAAAATTAACAAAACAAAACAAGCCACTTACTAACTTAATCAAACAAAAGATAGAAAACACAAATATGTAAAATAAGAAATAACAAGAGGAAATTGTAATAGTAATTTAAACAGAAGAAAATTTAAAAATCATAAGAGACTATTTGGTAGACCTTTAAGCAAATACATGTAAAAAACCTTAAAAAAATGATGAATTAAAAAAAATAGAGTTTACCAAATTTGATTCTTTTAAAGATAGAAATCTTAAATATACTAATTTCTGTAGAAGAAATAGAACATTATTCTACAAAAGAGAACTAGCTCCAGATAGTTTCATAGGGAAATTCTACTAAATCTTCAAACACCAAGTAGTCCCAATGGTACATAAATTGTGTAGAATATAGCAAATGAAAGAAAATTTCCAAGTTATTTTTATACAGGAAGTATAACAGTGATACCTAAATCAAGTGAAGTGTATTTTTTAAAAAGATTTGTTTATTTATTTGAGAGAGAGAGAAAGAGAGAGTGAGAGAGAGGAGGGGAAAGGGCAGAGGAGGAGAGAGAGAGAGAGAGAGAAAGAGAGAGAATCCTCAAGTAGACTCCCCACTGAGCGAGGAGCCTGATGTGGGCTCCATCCAGGACCCTGAGATCATGACCTGAGCTGAAATCAAGAGTTGCTGCTTGACCAACTGAGCTGCCTAGGCACCCCTAAAGTTGATTTTTAAAAGATAATGAAAGAATGGGCCTCTGGTGGCTCAGTTGGTTAAGTGTCTGACTCTTGATTTTGGCTCAGGTCATGATCTCAGGGTCATGAGACTGAGCCCCAGGGCTCTCTAAAAAAAACAAAAAAATAAAAAAATAAAAAATAAAATAAAATGCCCTTTAAAAGATAATAAAAGAAAAGGAAAGAAAATCACAAAACTATTATTGTTTATGAATATTAATACAAAAATATTAAGTAAAACATTAGCAAACAGGATTCAGTACCACATTAAGAAATAGTACACCATGACCAAGTAGGATTTATTCCAGGAATACAAGATTGATTCAATTTAGGAAATATAAAATATAATACATCATATTAATAGATCTTAGAAGGAAAATCATATGTTTATCTCCATAGATTCTAAGAGAGTCTTTGTCAAAATTTCACATCTATTTTAAAAAAATAAAACACTCAAGGGGTCCCTGGGTGGCTCAATTGTTAAGTGTCTGCCTTCAGCTCAGGTCATGATCCCAGGGTCCTGGGATTGAGCCCTGCATTGGGCTCCCTGCTCGGCAGGAGGCCTGCTTCTCTCTCTCCCACTCCCCCTGCATGTGTTCCCTTTCTCCCTACCTCTCTCTCTGTCAAATGAATAGATGGAATCTTAAAGGAAAAAAAAAACTCAAAAAAACAGAAATTGATGGGTATTTTTTTTTTTTAGATAGATGGAGTACGAGTGGAGGAGGAGGGGCAGAGAGAGAGGGAGAGAGAGAATCTTAAGCAGGCTCCACCCCCAGCACAAAGTCCAGCACAAAGCCCCTATGGGACTTGATCTCACAAACCTGAGATCATACCTGAGCCAAATTCAAGTGCTGGAGGCTTAATCAACTAAGCTACCCAAGCACCCCATTGATGGATACTTTTATAACATATTTTATTCCACTAGGAAACACTAAGACATTTCCACAAAGATAAGGAACAAGGCAAATGTATCCTTATCTGCACTATCAAAAATACCAACAAGGTTCTTTATGGAGTTAGAAAGTTAATGCTGAAGTATGTATGAAAAAATAAAAAAATGAACAATAGCAAGGGAAACACCATAAGAGAAAATCTACAAGAGCCCAACCAGACCTTAAGACAATCTACAAAAACCGTGCGGGGTAGCTGGGTGGCTCAGTCAGTTGGGTGTCAGACTCTTGGTTTTGGCTCAGGTTGTGGTCTTATAGTTGTGAGATCAAGCCCGGCATCTGGCTCCATGTTCAGCAGGAGTCTGCTTGAGATTCTCTCTCCCTCTCCCTCTGCCCCTCAGCCTGCCCGCTCACTCTCTCTCTCTCAAAGTAAATAAATAAAATCTAAAAAAAATTTTTTTAATGAAAAATAAATAAAAAGTATATGGGGCACCGGGCTAGCTCAGTTGGTGGAGTGTTCGACTCTTGATCTTGGGATTGTGAGTTCGAGCCTCACATTGGAGGTACAGATTACTAAAAAATAAAATCTTTAAAAATATATATATAGTACTAGTACATGAATAGACAAATAGTTTTTTAGAACAGAATAGAAAATTCAGATGTAGACCCAGAGACATAGAAATTTAGTTAATAAAGTCATGGGGATAAAGTTGGACTTCCAAATAAATGGACCTGGGAAAACTGGATAGCCATTTGGAAAAAAGAAATTAAATTAGATTTATGTCTTAATATCTTACACAAAGGGGTTAGAGAGTTAAATATTAAATGTGAAACCATATAAGTATTAGAAGAAAATAACAGTGAATTTCTTTATGATCTGTATGTGGGGAAAGAAGTTTCCTAACTGATCTAAAATCCAGATTTAATAAAGGAAAAGATTGATAAAACTAATTACAGAGGGCGCCTGGGTGGCTCAGTGGGTTAAAGCCTCTGCTTTCGGCTCAGGTCATGATCTCAGCGTCCTGGGATCGAGGCCCGCATCGGGCTCTCTGCTCAGCGGGGAGCCTGCTTCCTCCTCTCCCTGTCTCTCTGCCTACTTGTGATCTCTCTCTCTCTGTGTCAAATAAATAAATAAAATCTTAAAAAAAAAACCTGATTTCAGAAAAATAAAAACTTGAGGTGCCTGAATGGCTCAGTCAGTTGGGCATTGGACTCTTCCTATCAGCTCAGGTGGTGACCATAGGGTTGTGGGATCGAGCCCCAGGTTGGGCTCCATGCAGGGCATGGAGCCTGCTTGGGATTCTCCCTCTCTCCCTGCCCCTCTACTAAAAAAATATTGTCCATAGTGATTAAACAAGACTCAGAGTATCATCACATAATATACAAATGGCCAGGATGCAGTCCAAAATTACCTGACATCTAAAGAACCACAAATATCTGACCCATTATCATGGGAAAAGAAAATCAACAAATACCAGCCCCAAGATGACTCAGATATTGGAAATATTTTACAGAATTTCCCCCCTTTCTAAAAAAATTGAGATATAATTGACATATATCCTTATATAGTTTCAGATATACAGCATAATGTTTCAATATTTGTATATATTGTGAAACGATCACCGCAATAAATCTGGTTAATATCCATCACCACATACAGCAACAAATTATTTTTTTCTCATGATAATGACTTTTAATATTTACTCTCCACAACTTTCAAATATATAATAAAGCATTAATGATAGTCATGCTGCATGTTACGTTCCTAGGACGTATTAATTATATTACTGGAAGTTTGTACCTTTTCACCATCTTCACCCATTTTGCCCACTTTCTACCCCCTGCCTCTGTCAACCACCAATCTGTTTTCTGTATCCATGAGTTCAGTTGTTTCTTTTCTTTCCTTTCCTTTTCTTTTTTTTTAAAGATTTTATTTATTCATTTGACACAGAGAGAGAGATTACAAGTAGGCAGAGAGGCAGGCAGAGAGAGAGGAGAGAGGAGGAAGCAGGCTCCCCACTGAGCAGAGAGCCCGATGTGGGCCTCGATCCCAGGACGCTGAGGGCAGCGGCTTTAACCCACTGAGCTACCCAGGCGCCTTTTTTTTTTTTTTTTTTTTTTAAGATTCCACACATAAGTGAGATCATTTGGTATCTGTCTTTCTCTGTCTGACTTATTTCACTTAGCACAGTGCCTTCAAGGTCATTCTATATTGTTGCAAATTTCCATCTTTTTTATGGATGAATAGTATTCCATTGTGTATATATTCTCTATTTTCTTTGTCCATTCGTCCATTGATAGACACTTAAGTGACTTCCAAGTTTTGGCTATTGTAAGTAATGTTACAGTAAACATTAAGAGGGCATATACCTTTTAGAGGTAGTGTTTTTATTTCCTTTGGTCAAATACTCAGAAATAGAATTGTTAGATCATATGACAGTTCTATTTTTAATTTTCGAGGAACCTCCATACTGTTTTCCCTAGTGGCTGCCTGAATTCATATTCCCACCAATAGTGCACAAGGGTTCCTTTTTCTCCACATCCTTGCCAACACCTGTTATTTCTTGTCTTTTTGGTAATAGCCATTATACCATGTGTGAGATGGTATCTCATTGGGGTTTTGATTTGCATTTTCCTGATGATTAGTGATGTTGAGCATCTTTTCATGTACCTGCTGGCCATCTGCATGTCTCCTTTGGAAAAATGTCTATTTAGTTCCTCTGCCCATTTTTTTAAAGATTTTAATTTTTATTTTTTTATCTTTTTAAAGATTTTTTTATTTATTTGACAGAGAAATAGAGAGCACAAGTAGGCAGAGCAGCAGACAGGGAGAGGGAGAAGCAAGCTCTACGCTGAGCAGGGAGCCCAACGTGGGGCTCTATCGCAGATCCCTGGAGTCATGACCTGAGCTGAAGGCAGATGCTTAATCAACTGAGCCACCCAGGTGCCCCTTAAAGATTTTATTTTTTAAGTAATCTCATGGGGCTTGAATTTACAGCTCTGAGATCAGGAGTCAGATGTTCCACTGACTGAGCCAATCAGTCACCCCTGTCTGCCCCCCACCTTTTTTTTTATTTATTTGATGGAGAGTATAGAGGGAGAGCGAGAAGCAGACTCCCCACTGGGCAGGAAGCCTGACATGGAGTTCCATCCCAGAACCCTGAGATCTTGACCTGAGCTGAAGGCAGCCACTTAACCGACTGAGACACCCAGGAGCCCCTGTCTGCCTATTTTTAAATCATTGTTTTTTGCTAGTGAGTTGTATGAGTTCTTTATATATTTTGGGTATTAACCCTTTTCAAATATATGATTTGCAAATATTTTCTCCCATTCAATAAATTGCCATCAACATTTTGTTGATGGTTTCCTTTGCCTTACAGAAGCCTTTTGGTATGATGTAGTTCCACTTGTTTATTTTTGCTTTTATTGCCTATTTTTTTTTGTTTTTTTTTTAAGATTTTATTTATTTATTTGACACAGAGAGAGAGATTACAAGTAGGCAGAGAGAGAGGAGGAAGCAGGCTCCCTGCACAGCAGTGGCCTCAATCCCAGGACGCTGAGATCATGACCTGAGCCGAAAACAGAGGCTTTAACCCACTGAGCCACCCAGGCACCCTTGTTGCCTATTTTTGGTGTCAAATCCAAAAAATCATCCCCAAGACTGATGTCAAGGAGCTTACCGCCTATGTTTTCTTTTTCTTTTCTTTTCTTTTTTTTTTAAGATTTTTTTTATTTATCTGATGGAGAGAGAGAAACAGCAAGAGAGGGAACATAAGCAGGGGGAGTGGGAGAGGGAGGAGCAGGCTTCTGACTAAGCAGGGAGCCCGATGCGGGGTTCAATTCCAGGACCCCAGGATCATGACCTGAGCCGAAGGCAGACACTTAACTAACTGACTGAGCCTCATCACTTATGTTTCCTTCTAGGAGTTTTATGGTTTCAGTTGCTTATAAAGTTGAACATATGTTTACCAAATAACTCTACAATCCCACTTCTAGGTATTTATCTATAAAACTGTACACAGATATTTATAGAACGTCGTTTTAAAGATTTTATTTATTTATTTGAGGGAGAGCACAAATGGGAGGAAAGGGGCAGAGGGAGAGGGAGAAGCAGGATTCCTGCTGAGTGGAAAGCCGGATGCAGGGCTTAATAGATCCCAGAACCCTGAGATCACGACCTGAGCCGAAGTCAGACATTTAACCCACTGAGCCATCCAAGTGCCACAGAAGTTTTATTCATAAATAGCAAAAACTGGAAACAATCCAGATGTCTGTCATTAGATGAATGGATAAACAAACTGAAGTACATCTGTTCAGAGGGACACTGCCGGGCAGTATAAAGAAACAAACTATTGGTGCATGCAACAATGTGAATGACTCTCAAAGATACTATGCTGAATGAAATAAGTCTCAAAAAGTTCCATTCAGATGGCAGTGGACAAGTCACAGTTATAGGAGTGGAGAACAGATCAGTGGTGACTAGGGTTTGTGGGCGAGGAAAGTGGCTAAAAAGGGACCACATCAGTAAACTTGGGAGAGTCACGGAAATGTTCCATATCCTTACTTGTGGTTACAAGAACCTATACAAATGTTAGAAGTCATAGAACTGGGCGCCTGGGTGGCCCAGTGGGTTAAAGCCTCTGCCTTCGGCTAAGGTCATGATCCCAGGGTCCTGGGACTGAGCCCTGCATTGGGCTCCCTGCTCAGTGGGGAGCCTGCTTCCTCTTTTCTCTCTGCCTGCCTCTCCTGCCTCTTTGCCTACTTGTGATCTCTCTTTCTCTGTCAAGTAAATAAAAAAATAAATAAATAAGTCATAGAACTGCACACCAAAATGTTCTTATTATATAGAAATTTTGGGGGGGGTTGTGCCTGGCTGGTTCAATTGAAAGAACTTGTGACCCTTAAACATTTTCAGGGATACTGGATGGCTCAGTCGGTTGCATGTCGGACTAGTGATTTCTGCTTGGGTCATGATCTCAGGGTTGTGGGATCAAGCTCTGTGTCAGGCTCTGTGCTCAAGTGGTGAGTCCACTTGGGACTCTCTCTCCCTCTCCCTCTGCCCCTCCTCCTGCTTTCTCTCTCATGCGCTCATTCTCTCTCTCAAATAAATAAATAAATCTTAAAAAGATAAAGAAACATTTTCAGGCATGCAGCTCTCAATCTTTTGAGTTTGAGCCCCGTGTTGGGCACATGGTTTACTTAAAAAATTTTCTTTTCAACAACACAAAAATCCTTATGCATAAGATTATTCACTGAAGCACTATTTGTAATTGCAAAATATAGGAAACAACCTAAATGCTAATACGTAGGAGAGTGGTTGCATAAACCATAGTACATCTACAAAGTAGAATACTACACTGTTGTTAAAAAAAAGGTTGAGGGCGCCTGGGTGGCTCAGTGGGTTAAAACCTCTGCCTTCGGCTCAGGTCATGATCTCAGGGTCCTGGGATAGAGGCCCGCAACGGGCTCCCTGCTCTGCAGGGAGTCTGCTTCCTCCTCTCTCTCTGCCTGCCTCTCTGCCTACTTGTGATCTGATATCTCTCTCTCTCTCTCTCTCTCTCTCTCTCTCTCTCTCTCTCTCTCCGTGTCAAATAAATAAAATAAAATCTTAAAAAAATAAAAGGTTGAACATCTCTATGAACTCGTAAGAATGATGTCTGAGGTATATATTATTAAGTGAACAAAGAACAGTGCTAGGGGCATCTGGGTGGCTCAGTTGTTAAGCATCTGCCTTCAGCTCAGGTCATGATCCCAGGGTCCTGGGATCGAGCCTCAAATCGGGCTCCCTGCTTCTCTCTCTCCCACTCCTGCTTGTGTTCCCTCTCTCACTGTGTCTCTCTATCAAATAAATAAATAAAATCTTTTTTTTTTAAAAAAGAGTGGTGCTAAAGAGTGTCTATAGCGTGAAAAGAAGGAAAAATAAGGAAACCTAGATGTATCCACTTATTTTTGAAAAGAGAAACCCAGGAAGGATAAGCCAGGTAATGATATTGGTTACCTTCCAGGGATAGGGGTGGGTGAAGGGTACAGAGAGCATAGGAACAGCGTGGAAGAGGAAGGAGGAGAGGTTACGCTTGTCTGAGTATACATTATGCACAGTTTGCTCTCAGAACTGCATCCATGGGGCACCTGGGTGGCTCAGTGGGTTAAAGCCTCTGCCTTCGGCTCAGGTCATGATCTCAGCGTCCTGGGATCAAGCCCCGCATCGGGCTC
>LNAC01000266.1:0-68683 GCA_002007465.1 Ailurus styani
TGATGACTCACAGACCTGTACCCCTTGGGCAAAGAATAAAAATAAAATTAAAAAAAAAAAACAGAGAGAAAACAGGAAAGAAGAAAAATTGAACATTAATGATCTGTCACCCACCCTAAGGAATTAGAAAGAGAAAGTATACCCAAAGTATGTTGAAGGAGGGGTAAAACAAATTTAAGAGCAGAATTTCATTAAAAAGAGTAAACAGAAAAATAGAGAAAATCAATGAACCCAAAACTGATTATTTGAGAAGTTTACTAAAATTGATAAGCCTCTACCAAGACAATCTAAAAAGAAAAAGGGAAAAAATGGCAATTTTAGGAATAAAGGGGGGCATAACTAGCTATCTTACATATATTAAAATGATAATAAGGGATTATCATCAACAACATAATACCAGTAAGTTTGACAATGTAGATACAATGAACATTATCCTCAAAAGGCAAAAATTATTTGAAATTAACTTTTAAAAAATAGAAAACTTATAAAGCTCTCCATCAGTAAAAAAAAAAATAATCAATTTGATACATAATACCTTCTTCAAAGAAAATTAGGATATGGCACACTGGTGTGTTCTTTCAAGTATTTTAGGCAGAATTACTACTCTTTTAACACAAACTTGCAGAAAATAGAAGAGGGAATGTTTCACAGCTCACTTTATGAGGACATTACTACCATGTTACCAAACCAGTCAAAGATAGAATAAAGAAAGCTACAGATAATTATTCCTCGTGAACACAGATAAAAAAAACATTTAAAAGAATTTTAGTAAAATGAATTCAATGATATGTAAAAAGAACAATATTTCATGACCACGTAAGGTTTGTTTCAGAAATTAAAGATTTTATAAGAATTAAAACCATCCCAGGGTCCTGAGATTGAGCCCTGTGTCAGGCTTTTTCTGTTCAGTGGGAGCCTGCTTCTCCCTCTCCCTGCAGCTCCCCCTTGCTTGTACTCTCTCTATCAAATAAATAAATAAAATCTTTTAAAAATAAATAAATAAAAATAAAATCATCAAATGTAATTCTCCATGTTAATGCAATAGAGAAAAAGAAGATATAATCATTGCAAACAATGCAAAGAATAAAAGCACTTGACAAAATTCAACTTCCATTTAAGATCAAACCTCTCAGGAAACAAGGAATAAAAGGGACCTTAACCAAATTAAAGGCATCTGTGATAAAATTTGCAACTAGCATCAAAATACCATGGTTTGGCTTTCTAGCTAAGACCAGGATCAAGGCAAGAATGTCTGCTTTCAACACTCTATTCAATATTATACTGAAGGCCCTAACCAGTGCAGTAAGACAAGAAAAGAAAGAAAAAGACATAAAAATTTGGAAGGGAAAAATAAAACTCTTAATTTGAAGTGACATGCTCAAACAGGTAGAAGTTCTTAATGACTCTACCAAAAAAATAAATAAATTACTAGAATTAAAAAAAAATAAGTTGGGCAAGTTCACAGGATACCAGATAAATGTACAAAGATAATTAGTATTCACATGCAGTAGCAATGAACAATTAGAAAATAAAATTATAAAATAATTCTATTTATAATGACATCAAAATACTTGAATTGAAATACATTATTGAAAAATACATGATAAATATACTGAAAAATATAAAATATTGCATGTTTTGGAAAACTCAAGATATTTAAAATGGCAATTCTCCCCAAACTAATCCACAGAGTCCACACGATTCCAATTAAAATACCAGCAGGGTTTTATTTTTAAAGAAATAGACATGTTGATTTTAAAATTTATATGCAAATGCAAAGGATCTCAAAGAACTAAAAGGAAAAGGGACCAGATTTGAAGAATTTGCACTCCTTAATTTCTAGGGTTATTACAAACTATATTAATCAAGTCAGTGGGGTATTAGCTTAATAAGAGAAATACAGATCAATGGAACAGAATAGGGTCAATAATAAACCTATACTTACATGATAAATTGATTTTCTCCAAAAGTATAAATATAATTTAGTAAGTAAAGGTAGTCTTTACAACAAATGGTATTAGAACAATAGGATATCTACTTAGAAAATAATAATGCTCCCTAACCTCACACCAGAAATGAAACTCAACTCAAAATGAATCGTAAAAAAAAAAAAAAAAAAAAAAAAGAATCGTAAACTTAAATAAGTTTGCTAAAACCATAAAACTTCTAGAAGACACTAAATAACAAAATCTTTGTGAAATTGGGTAAGGAAAGATTTCTTACACAGGACACACACACAAAAATCTATAAAGGAGTAAACTGATTAATAAAATGAACTTCATGAAAGTTAACACTGTATCTTCTTTGTATTAGGGTTTTCCAGAGAAACAGAACCAACAGGAAATGGATAGATAAATGACAGATATAGACAGGTGATAGATGATTAGACAGGTTATAAACATAGATGATAGGTAGAGGATAGATAGGTAGATGATGATCGATATTTAAATGATAAAGAAGAAAGAAAGAAAAAGGAAGGAAAGAAGAAGGGATGGAGGAAGGGAGGGCGGGAGGGAGGGAGGGAGGAAAGAAGAAAGGGAGGGGAATTTTAAGAAATTGGCTCATGTAATTGTGTGGAGAGCTGGCAACCCCAAAATCTGCAGGATAGTCCAGCAGACTGGAGCCCCAGAGAAGTTGCATTTCAAGTCTTTGGGCCACCAATTTTAATCAATTTAAATGTCAGTTCAAACCAAAAAACACCTTTACTGAAACATCTAGAATAATGTCTGACCAAATATCTGGGTACCACAGTCTAGCATAGCAAAGTTACACAAAATTAGCTATCATGTCTTCTGGTTAACAAAAGACAAGCTACATTTGGGAGAAAATATTTGCAGAGAATAAATCTGGAAAAGAGCTTGCATCCAGAATATTTACAACACAATAGTAATAGGACAAATGATCCAATAAAAATCAGGCAGCATTCTTCTTTGAAGTTGAAAGAACTGACATTACGTTGGCAAGAATGTGGAGCAATTGGAAGTATCATGCCCTGCCTATGGGAATGACAAATGGTACAACCACTATAAAAATACTATGTCAACATACTCTAAATTTAAGCATAATTTTACCATTTGACCTAGTAATCCCACTCACAGCACTGTGCAATACAACAGTCACTAGCCACATGTGACTATTTAAATTTAAACATAAGTTAATTAAAATTAAATAATATCCAAATTTAGTCTTCTCAGTCACACTCACCACATTTCAAGTTCCAAAGAGTCACATGTGGCTAAGGACTACCGTATCATACAGTGCGGTTATAGGAATAATTCCATTATCACAGGACACTGTATTATATCATGCTTCATTAAAGATATTATCTGAGGGGTGCCTGGGTGGCTCAGTCATTAAGCATCTGCCTTCGGCTCAGGTCATGATCCCAGGGTCCTGGAATCAAGCCCCACATCAGGCTCCCTGCTCAGCGGGAAGCTGCTTCTCCCTCTCCCTCTCCCACTGCTTGTGTTCCCTCTCTCTCTGTGTCTCTCTCTGTCAAATAAATAAATAAAATCTTAAAAAAAAAAAAAAGATATTATCTGAGAGAAACCCAAGAAAACCTATATCTCCACAAAGACTTATCTGGTTATATTCACTAGAAGCATTATTCATAATAACATCAAATGAGAAGCGACCCAATTGTTCATTAACTGATAAATGGATAAGAAAAATTTGGTATATTTATAATATGAAATGCCAGTGAACTATATAAAAGAACCAAATATTAATAGACATGACAGTAGGGAGATTCTCAGAAATATGCCAGAGAAATAAGTCTAATACTAAATTCATACAGTATAGTACGTTCATACAGTACAAACATGTATATGAAATTCTTGAAAATGCAAAATTATAGTGACAGAAAGCAGATCAGTGGTTGCACATGGCTGGTAGTCTGGAGGGAGCTTGCTGCAAAGGGGACTGAAGAAACTTTGTAGAGTGACAGAACTTCTCTGTATCTTGAATTTGATGGGGCTCCTATGATTGTACATAATCAGTGAAATCCCTATGTAATATCAGTGGATTTTTTAAATATATAAAGCATATTTCAATAGAACCAAAACAAACATGAACACACACATACACACAGATACCAAACCACTATATACTACTTAGTTTACTTGAGTTTTGTATTTTCAAAAGAGAGAGCAACCACACACCCTCACGGGTATTTTGACAAAGATGTCCCTGCAATGCAGGGAGAATTTTTTTTAAGTAAATATTACTGTGTCAATTGGATATGCATTTGGAAAAAATGACTCTTGATCCCAATCTCACACAATGTATCAAAGTTAATACCATGTTCATTGCAGATCTAACTGAAAAAGGTAAAACATATAATATCTTTGGGACTCTGGAGGAGGCACAGATTTCTTTCACAGAACATGAAGATAAATAATCATAAATAACAAAAAATTTAATGGGTCAGAGCATACTATAGTTAAGGACTATCATGAATAGAGAGAAAAAGGCATGTCATGGAATGGGAAAAGATATTTGTGGTATCTGACAAAGAACCTGTATCCATAATATAAAGAATTTTTACAAGGTGCTAAGAAGTCAAGATAAAATTTAAATATTGGAAAAAATTGTTCAGGAAATTCATGCAAGTATATGCCCAAAAACCAAAAGGCATATAATGTGTGTTCAACCTCTTAGATATTAGGAAAATGAAAAAATCACGCCATACAATTATAATCCTAAGAGAATGGATTCAATTTGAAAAGAAGATGAAGGAAAAGGCAGAGAAGAAAATACATACCAAGTTTAGGTGAGAATGTGGTAAAACTATGACTCTCATATATTGCTGATGGTGTTTATATTGATGTATTCACTTAGGAAAACTATCTGAGAGTGATTAATAAAGCTGAATATGTGTGAGGCTATGGTCCAGCAATTCCACCCATAGGTATATATCCGATAGGTATGCGTTTGCATTTACCAGAAGACACGCGAAAAAAAAAAAAAAAGTTCCGGTAAAGAATGTTTATAAAAACAAAAGAACTAGAAACTAAAAAGAAAAAAAAATGCTCATCAATAGTTGAGAGAGGAAATAGTCTTTACTGTAATCAGACAATGGACTTCTGTAACAGTGAAAATGAATAATCTGCACCTGTATGCAATGATATCATAAACTCAATGTTGAGTGAAAGAATCCAGACAGGGCGCTTGGGGGGCTCAGTGGGTTAAGTTCAGACCTGCCTTCAGTTCAGGTCATGGTCTCAGGGTCCTGGGATGGAGCCCTGTGCCTGGCTCCCTGCTCAGAGATGTATTATCTAGTTGAACACCATCACTTATTTAGGACCATTTTAAGTTGGTCCTAAAAACTAAAAGATCTCTGGATCTTCACACTGCAAATACTAAAGATGTCCACATTAGTATCAGATGGCTGACAATGAGACATAGTACAGGAACGGCTCTCCCTTGATAGCCAGAAACATCATGTGAAATACAAACAAATATCTGCTTGTTTCTTTGTGCAAAGTGTTTTCAATTCCATATGACATTTTTTCAAACTGAAGTTTCCTTTCTGTAAGAGGCTAGCACAACCTGGAGAAAAGGTCAACCTGGAGAAACAGTATGGCTTTCAAATTCAGAAGGAGATAAAACAGCCTACATAGTAAAGAAACAAAGAAAAAAAATCTTAGATTGAGTCATTTGCATGATGTTATGAAGAGAAAATTCAGACTCTTATTCATGAAAAGTGAAAGATCATTGCAAATAAATGAAAAGGGCATGCACGTTATATGAGCTAGAAAAACCTAATGAAAACATATTAACCAAATACAATGGTTCCTATAAATAGACCAAAGCCAAATGGATTTTCCCTTTGTGAAACTGACATAGCAGATTTTCCACACAAATGGGAATCACATAAATTTTTGTCTACTTTAAAGTTGATGAATAGGATAAAATATTAAAAGGTAGGCAATCCATACTAAAAACCAAATGGCAATGCTATTTCTGTCAAAGTAAAATGTCTTCCAATTTGCATGTGAATTACCTGTGGTGAAGAAAGGGAAACTCACACACACACACACACAAAGTTGCCCTGACGTCCATTATCTGTACAAGCATGGTTCCTCGTTTATTTATAACCATCCTTTCTGTTAAATCATTCAAACACTTCCCAGATGATACAAAGTTTAATCTGAACAGGTCAAGCACCTACAATTCCTATACTAATGTCTTTGGCAAACATGCTCCGCTTATTCTCTCCACCTCCACCTCTCACTCACTATCCAATAATTTGAAGCCTCCTTCAGAAGCAAAAGTGGTGAGTATAACTTTTTCAAGAAGATTTTCCCCATCAAAAATTTCTCCCCATCAGAAATTTAGCAATTAGGGCGCCTGGGTGGCTCAGTCGGTTAAGCGGCTGCCTTCGGCTTGGGTCATGATCCCTGGGTCCTGGGATCGAGTCCTGCATCAGGCTCCCTGCTCGGCAGAGAGCCTGCTTCTCCCTCTCCCTCTGCCTGCCACTCTGCCTACTTGTGATCTCTCTTTCTCTGTCAAATAAATAAGTAAAATCTTTTTTAAAAAAAAGAAATTTAGCAATTAAATCTTCAGAAATTAATGTTAAGTCTACTGAAAATGAATTTCACAAAAGAAAGGAACAGTGGCACGTAACTCTTGAAATCCTTGAAGAAAAAATAATAATAATAAATGGAGTCCCGGAAGGAAAAAAAAAAGCAAATAATAAAAGGAATCCCTGAGGAAAAAATCAGGGTAAGTTTCAAGGAACAGACACAAGAGTTTTTAAAGTATTTTATACTACTTTTTTTTCCCATCAGGGTGATAGAATTTTTGAGAGCTTAAAATTCAAGGTAAGCCACCTCAGTTCAATTTCATCAGTTTAAATAAGTGGGAAATGTATGATCAGCAGAGTTAATTCAAGTTCTCCAATCACATACTAATCCTGTTTCAAGGGCAGCCCTGGCCCCCAGCCTCCTGCTTGTCTCATCCACAATTCATTGACTCTTCTACACCTGTCTCTTTAGGAGTGCTCCTTCCAATCGCGAGTCACAGTGGCTTGCTATGCATTCCTGCAAGAAAATGAATGAAATTTTTCCAAAACTCCCCGTGCCCTGGATCAAACCTTGCTGGCTATAAAAATCAAATTATTCTCCCCAGGCTTTGCCTTCATGACATTAACTAGAATCACTGTGTGTTTTTCCACCGTGATTCTTGGAAGGTCAGTCTCCTTTCTTGTAAATAATTCTTTAAATATGAGAGTTCTGTATCTCCAGTGTGTCAACCCACTCTATCATGCCTTCGGTAGTATATTTGTGAGAGCCGATAAAATCCTGTTTTTATTCCCTCAGAAGTAGCCCTGCACTAAGCTGAGTACAAAAGCTGACAGGAGGGTAGAGGTTAAGTGCCAATGTTTGAGTTTAGGCTAATTGAACAAGAAAGCCGTCTACTGGATGAAACATTGCATTTGAGATCTATTCTCTTCTTGCCAGTGAGTGACGGTCCCCTGTAGCAGCTCTCTTTCCCTCCTTTCTTCCCCAGATAAATGAGATTCGGTAATAACATTTGAGAGCAGAATGGCACGGATTAAAGAAGCAAGCGGTTCCTTTCACGTACTTCCCATTTATCAAAGATACATGGAAGCCGGCATAAATAGTACAATTTCTGGATTCCTTCCACCTGAATTGAGCAGGAAGAAATAACAAATAGATTCTCTGTTCACCCTCGACTCTTTAATCTCTTCGCTAGACACCTAGAACACCCCAGAAGTATGTCTCAAACTCTCAAACTATCTTTCTGTTGATGATGACTATGCCTCCACTTACCTAAGTATAGATACTGCTCACTATTTTCTTCTAAACAGTCCCATGTTGTAAGGACCAATAGGATTATATCATCACTATGCTCAAGGATTACTGGAAGTCTGCTCACCATAAAATACAGAATGAAGTCATTGGCATAGCATCAAAGCCATCTACCAACTGGTCCCAACTCCTTTCTGTCTGCCAATGTACCCTCAACCTACCATGGAAATTCACATTATTTTACAAGTATTTCAAACACCTCTATAACACTATCCTTCTACTGAATTTTTTTTTTAAGGAGGCTCTACGCCCAGTATGGACTCCCACGCGGAGCTTGCATTCATGACCCTGAGATCGAGACCTGAGCTGAGAATAAGAGTTGGATGCTCAACTGACTGAGCCACCCAGGCGCCCTCTTCCTTTTCTTGAATTCTAACTGTACCCCTTTGTCAGGTTTTTAACAAATAAATTTCATGTTCCTTATGAAATTTTCCCAAACCTCCCTCATTCAAGTATTTTTAATTTCTCTTTGTATTCCCTCTATTGTGCCTCTCAGATCATGTCTCAGTGTGTCTTACAGAAGCTGTGTGCTTTTTCTCTTCCAGCGTGTTTTCTTTTGAGCTCCTGAATCTTATTTATCTTCATGCTTGATCAGTACCCCAGGCAATGCTTCTCATAAATAGTACACACACTCGATGGCAACTCAAGAAGTGTGTATGTCACACTAAACTGCGAAGTGAAGACAATGAGGCCTCGTCTGACTTGGCAAACATAGAAGGATTTACTCTGGAATGAAATTTGTGATCAGTTTTTTTCAGAAATGAAGAAAATTAGTGTATCAGTGTTTCATTAGGGAAACGGACATTACAGCAGCTATTCCAAGAAGGAAGATACTCGATACAGAAAATTAGCAGTTCTCAAAACCACTTGGAGACCTAGCAAGCAAGGTTAGGAAATATCTACTGATGTCCAACAAATTAGGAGCTGCAGAAGACAACGGCCGGGGAGCTCTCAGCTACCTGCTGCCCGCACGAGGGACTGACTTGCAGGGGGGGTGCGCAGAATCACTGGAAATGCCCCCCCGGGGTTCCAAGGTCAACGACCACACTCCTGCCCCAACCTGCCCAGAGGCATCATGCCTTCTGTTTGTTTTCCACCTCCCAAATTTCATACAAGTGTCTCTCATTGATGCCTCCGAGTGCTGGCAGAGGTTCTGAGAAGTGTAGTTACAGGATTCTAGGCCCTATTATGTAAGAGACAATATTGGAAAAGGAAAAAGATTGTTAAATGTTTAATGGCTAATTGGGCACACAAAGATCTGGAGGTCACCATGAGTCAGGGCTGTTTTTTTAAGCTGTAGAATTTAGATACAAACATAACATGACTAAGTGAGAGAATTATAGGCAACAGCCCAGAACTTTAACCCAGTTCAGCTAAATGAGTTGAACCAGGATGTCACAGTGTAGTTATTTAGCTGACAGAGACCCAATTAAAGACTCAAAAAACAATAAATTTCGTATTTCTGAAATGTGTCTTAGTGCAAATTCTAGGTGATAGCATTTAAAAAGAAGGGAAATAAAACTAATTGATAAGAAGAGAAAAACTTTAAAATTTCATTATTTTCATGTGAAAGATCATTTTTACCATAACAGGAATCTCAATATTTTAAAAGGCTGAAGAGTTGCCAAATCCGTAGTAAAAACTATTACTTCAAAGTGGAAGAAAAAAATAGAGCCTCTGACCTGAACTCCACCAGAAAGCTATCAATGTTCCCTAATTGGCTAGAAGGAAACCAACATTTTCCATGCTTCTTTCCTTCACGTAACCACATTTATATCTGTAATGCAGCAACTTCTGGAACATAAAAATTCTGTCAATTTTCACTCATTTCTTTAGTCTGCCTTCTTATTTCTGTATTCTTCAGTATTTGCATGAGTGTGTTTTAGGAAAAATATAAGACCTGGTTTATAAGAAGAACATGAAACCCACAGCTGTGAAGTTCGGCATGAGTAACATTTAAAGCAAATACTGTCAACCTATAGGATGACACATTTTTAGGAAAATTGTCCCCTTGCCAAATAGGATGGGGACTAAAGGGTTGTAGAAGAGGGGAAAAGCGAGACAATATACACAATGTATGTAAGTCTGTGAAGCATTATGAGACGTTGGTGGTTATATTGCTAAGAGGTGTGTGACATTCAACAAATTGTGTAATATCTCTGTTCCTCCAATTTGTTTGTTCTTTGACCATATCAGTGATGTGAAAACTGTGTTGCCTATAGCCCACTCAGGCATTTCTCTGACCGGAGCACCCCAAACTGCGAGGCTTGTGACCCTCACTCTGTTTCAACCTATGCAGTCATTCTCCCTGGGGGATCAGCCTCAGATTCCACTGGAGCCGAGGATTGCTAAGCTGAAGAACAATTTGAGAAACACTAGTTTAGTGAACTACGAAAGGTGATACCCTAGGAATGTGATGTTTTCTTTTTGTCGGGTGGCATTAGATGAAACCTCTCAAGAGATATAAACATCTGTCTATTTTAAAAAGTGTCCAGGAAAGAAGACTTCATTATGGCTTTTGTGCTATATTCCTCAGTTTTACTTTCATCCTGAATTTCTCTTGGGGAGACTTAGTTTGGCTTCACCAGTAATTAAAGAAATAAATGAATACCCATTAAAAAGACCATTTTTCATCTCTCAGATGAGAAAAAAACTCAAAAGGAGAAACTTTCTAAAGGATATGTATAGGCAACAATTTCTTATGTCTCCAAAGAGGTTCTAAGTTGGGGTGGACTTGTGGGAAAGACAGAAAATTGGCAATATATGTCAAAAGCATAACATGTTTCTGCACTTTGAATCCATAATGTCACTTCTTCAAATGAAGCCCAAAAAACAGTCCAACAAATAAAATTATTTGTCAATCCAGATATTCTTTTCTGTACTATTCTCTAGCACAGATTAAGGGTATCATATTAACTGTGCTACATACATGCATATATTGGTATATGTAGCCAAAAAATACAGGCTTTTGAGAATTGTTAATGGGGGGACTCTTTTATGATGTTAATTGTAAGAAAACAGAAAATGCATAGCAAAAATGCTACAATATAGTAACAGTGGCTAAGGGTGGTGAATATATGTAAGCTTTTCCACTTATAATATGTTCTATGTTTTCCAAAGGATAAATATTAAGTTCATCATAAACAAAGACTATTTACATAGAAAGTCAAGCAATTTTATACACAGTGGAGTTGCAGAAAAAAAATGTTCGCTCTTTCAGAGATAACATTTTATGTAATGAATGCATTTTAGACTGTGTCTATCCTTGCAAGTAAAAGTGAAGAACATTGCTGGTCTACTTTATTTTATCTCAATTTTGATATGGTGCAAATCATTCTTTCTTTCAGCAATCTATTATTTTACATAAGAGCTGACATTTCACCAGAGTACTGACTTATCTAGATTTAGTTTCCCAATATCTAAATTTAAAGATGATCACTTGTTTGCTGAACTACTGTCAAAGATAAACAAAGCCGGACACCAGTTAAAGTGATAAGAACAGATTTTAATCAGTAATAACTACTGCAACATGGAAAAGAATGCATCTTGCACTGAACCCCACTTTGACTGGTAGACAATGACTGGACACGTTGAACGAAGAATGATGGAGTAGAAAGGGAGGAGGGGCAGGTGGGTGCTCCGTAGACTCTGGGAAGTGAAGAATCACCAAGGGTTGGTCAGTGTAGATCTGATTTGGGAACCAGCTGTGTCTGCTAGCTGGCAGTTATCAAGGTTAGGATTCTATCCTCCCACAGAGATCGGGAGATAGAGGCTGTGTCCTTCCTGATGATTATGTTTGAAAGGATGGCTTTCAGATTCTTGAGAAAGATGTTCCTACGTGGTAGTAGATACACATACACCTCAAACTGTCAAATGAAGTATTCCCATCAGTAAGCCCTTTTGAATAAATGCTTGAAGAAAACACGGTCAGGGGTGTATTCTCAAGTGTTGACTAGAAAAGTCAGTCCTTCTCTTGGTCTGCTGCTTTCTCAGGCAAACACTTCAAGGAGGCTGGGGTCAGTCTGGGGATGTGACCTCGAGCTATTGGAAACTATGTTAGTGTTTGTTCAAGTCATTATATAGCAGAGTTTAGACCTAGTAAAGACAAGAGCTCAGAGAAGCCTGGCGAGAATTTGGTCAAAGAGAAAAATCTTTGTCAGTACCAGGATCTTCCAAGTGGAATCCAACTGCCTCAAGTACCTCACACAAGAAAGAAGAAAGTTCTAGCAATTTACGAAGTCCATCCATGTATTTATCCTCTTATCCTAATATTTAGCAGCAATTTTTTAACTCCCAATGATCTGACAGGTATGCTAGTTGAGTAATGCTGAGAACTTGAGTATGATCTATCTTAGTAATTATTACTTTCTGTTTTTACTAGAGAAGCCCAAATAAAGTACTTAAACCAATCAGTGATACATATTAAGTTCATACTACAAATTCAGCTATGTAAGGGCAATATTTATATATAAAAAGTGATTTGGCAAGGTAAAAAAAAGGCAAAATGTTTAACTCACATACCTGTGCATGATTCATCCATTACACTTAATTCAACAGTAATTTATCGAGAGTCTGCTTATCACAGGCAATGTGTTTCATAAGTCACTCACTACTCATCTCAACGAGTTTTTCTCGTTGGCTAAGACAGTAATGGAAAATGAACGTTTTTGTGTAAGACTTTTCAGGAATCTTTTAGAAATAAAGTTAGTAGTGGAGCAGACTTCATCCTGATCTCTAGTGTGAATATTCCCATACTAAGCTGGGAAACCATAGCTGTATTTTCAAATACAGCTGTATTTCCAGCTGTATTTTTAAGCCGTATATGCCTGTACTTTCAAGAAAGATACATTAGAAACTGACCAAAGCCATGTATAATTTAATAAGTCTCCAGAAGTAAGATCATCTTAAAGGAAACATCTAATACTGTGTTTAGATGAAAGGTCTTTGGAGTCAGGTAAACCAAGAATTGCTTCCTCAATTGTTCTTCAGATGTGTGACCCTGGACAAGTCACTAGGCTTCTCTGGGACTCCAATTCAACTGTAAATTAAGGCTAATTCTTACCACATAGAATGTTGCTCTAAGGTTAGATGAGACAATGTAAATGCAACCCCTGATACATGATAAAGTCTCAGTAATAATTGTTATGTAGATTCTTCTTCTTCTTTTTTTTTTTTTCATTACAGACATGCCTTGGAGATATGCCAGGTTCAATTCCAGATCACCCACAATAAACCAAATACTGCAATTAAGTAAGTCAAATGAATTTTTTGGTTTCTTGGTACATATAAAAGTTATGTTTAGGGGCACATGGGTGGCTCAGTGGGTTAAGTGTCTGCCTTCAGCTTAGGTGATGGGATCAAGCCCTGCTCAGCCAGGAGTCTGCTTCTCCCTCTCCCTTTGCTACTCCGCTCCCCACCCCCATTCATGTTATCTCTCTCTCTTCAATAAATAAATAAAATCTTTAAAAAAAAGTTATGTTTATACTATTCTGTATAGTCTATTAAATGTCCAAGAACATTACGTCTAAAAAAGCAAAGTGCATACCTTGATTTTTAAAAAACACATTATTGCTAAAAAATGCTAACCATCATCTGAACTTTCAGAGAGTTGTAATCTTTTTGCTCATGGAGGGTCTTGCCTTGATGTCGATGGCTGCTGCTGATGAGGGAGGTGGCTGCTGAAGGTTGGGCCGGCTCTGGCAGTTTCATAAAATAAGACAGCAATGAAGTTTGCTACATCCATCGACTCTGCCTCTCATGAACGATTTCTCTGGAGCATGAGATGCTGTTCGATAGCATTTTACTCACGGTAGAACTTCGTTCAAAATTGGAGTCAGTCCTCTCAAACCCTGCTGCTGCTTTATCAATTAAGTTTATATCATATTCTAGTTCTTTTGTTGTCATTTCAACAATCTTCACAGCATTTTGACCGGGTGTAAATTCCATCCCAAGAAATCACTTTCTTTGCTTATCCAGAAGCAGACCCTTATCTATTACAGCTTTATCATGACATTGCAGCAATTCAAATATAATAACATGAAAAAAAATGGAAATACTGTGAGAATTACCAAAGTGTGAGACAGAGACACAAAGGGAGCAAATGCTGTTGGGAAAATGGCACTGATAGACTCACTTGACACAGGGATGCCACAAACCCTCAATGTGTAGAAAACACAATATCTGAAAACTGTAATAAAGTGAAGCACAATAAAACAATGTATGCCTGCAAATGGATTTTTTTTTTAATATATAGGCATGGAGCCCAATGCAGGGCTTGAACTTGAACTCATGACCCTGAGATCAAGATCTGCACTGAGATCAAGAGTCAGACCCTCCCTTAACAGACTGAACCTCCCAGGCACCCTTGTAATTGGAGTTTTCTATGGACCCCTGAATGAGAAGCATATAATGAAGAATAGACAGACCAAATAAACGATTAATATCAATATATGCAAACACAAATGTGCTAAGTGTTCAAATGGAAAACAAAATATGACCGGATAATAGTTGATTTAAATCTAACACTGCCTAAAGAAATTCCAGAAAGATCAGAGAAAAACATAATACTTGAATTTAGTCTCAAAGAATAAATACATGTTTCCTAGGTAAATCAGAAGAAAAATTTATATGTAAGAAGCATCATGTCCAAAACTGAAGGATAAGGAAGGTGATCTGGGGAAAGATGAAATTAGTGTCTTTGAGGTGGATACTTGGTTGGGGGGGTGCAGTGGGTTGGGGAGATTAATGCTTTGTTTGGGACATATTATGTGGGTGTTGAACTGGAGTTGTCTCTTTTAGATAGCATGTACCCAAATGAAGAATTATTGTTACTATTATTTTAAATTTTATTTATTTATTTGACAGAGAAAGAGACAGTGAGAGAGAGAACACAAGCGGGCAAGTGGGAGAGGGAGAAACAGGCTCCCTGCTGAGCAGGCAGCCCTATGCAGGGCTCAATTCCAGGACCCTGGGATCATGACCTGAGCCGAAGGCAAATGCCTAACAACTAAGCCACCCAGGGGCACCTAAATGAAGAATTATATGTACATCTGTGTTTTAGGATAATGGCTTGGGTTTTGCTCCATAAAGTATGCAATCCTACTTTTTCTTTCAATAGACATACATTTTGAACAAGTTCATGAGTTACAGAAAGGCAGGGAGAACTTTCATTTTGCAAATTAGTAATAACAGATGAGAATTTTTAAATTTGTTTGCCTTGACATTTACAACACCCAGCCTTACTTTTGGGCCTAGAAAAAGTGCAAGTCCCCTCTCCTAAGTGCCCTACCATAGAACCCACAACAATTCTGCAGCTAAGGGTCTCTGCCACATGCTCCATTGTGCCTGCATAGAAAGATTCAACATACACGAAAGCAGTGGTCAGCGATAAGGGGATTTATTGCACATTAGGAAGGCACGAAACCATGCCATTGGTACACAAGTGGGCTTAAACTGGAGAAGAGCTTTCCATGTCTGCTGCTCTGTTGGACATTTGTGATAATATCTGAGGAACATTTCTCCATTTAAATCACCCTTTGGTTAAAGAGTATTTATTTGTGTATTTATTTATTTATTTTTAAAGATTTTATTTATTTATTTGACACAGAGAGAGAGATTACAAGTAGGCAGAGAGGCAGGCAGAGAGACAGGGAGAGGAGGAAGCAGGCTCCCTGCTGAGCAGAGAGCCCGATGCGGGCCTCGATCCCAGGACGCTGAGATCATGACCTGAGCCGAAAGCAGAGGCTTTAGCCCACTGAGCCACCCAGGCGCCCTGTATTTATTTATTTTAGAAAGAGAGAGAGCCATGGGGGTTCCAGAGGGAGAGGGAGGAGAGAATCTTACGCAGACTTCCCGCTGAGGGCAGAGTCCAATGTGCAGCTTGATCTCTCGACCCCCAGATCATGACCTGAGCTGAAATCAAGAGTCAGAAGCTTAAGAGATGGTGCCATCCAGATGCCCCTAAATGGTCCTTTCATTACTACACCAAAATAAGCTGTCGAATACCCAGCAGTACCACACCTTGTTTCTATGCTACCAAGTTTATTTGCTAACCTAAATACACCTTTCAGAGTTTAAAAATTCATGAGGATAAATGCAAACTTACTGTGTAGTGCAGATCGTCTTGATGGTCATCAAAATACTATTACAAAATTTATTTTAAAGTTACGAACTGTTAGAAGATAATGCTGCACGAATTAGCATTCGTGAAATGTCAGGCCTAAGTCATTACCTACAAATGTAGGTTCATCAAAAGGACTGATTTAATATTTAGTAATATGATTATTGACAACTAGTGACCAAGATGACAATCTCGCAATGTTCAAAATCAAATCCTTGGTATATCTGCCAACCACACCAAACCTAACTGTATTCCTATTGCTCTTATTTCTGTTAATAGGACCACTATCCTTCTGAATATCCAAGATTTAAACCTCAATATTGTGTTTAAATTCCTCTCTCCCTTATCCCTTCAAAGCCCTATAAGTTAAAATATACTACTTCTAAGCTATCTCTGGTTATATGCATATATATATATATATATATATATACACACACATATGCACATATATAGTGTACTATTCCAATAACTTTTAAAAAAATTTTTTTAAAGATTTTCTTTTCTTTTTTTTTTTTTAAAGATTTTATTTATTTATTTGACAGAGAGGGAGANACTTTTAAAAAAAATTTTTTTAAGATTTTCTTTTCTTTTTTTTTTTTTAAAGATTTTATTTATTTATTTGACAGAGAGGGAGAGATCACAAGTAGGCAGAGAGGCAGGCAGAGAGAGAGGGGGAAGCAGGCTCCCTGCCGAGCAGAGAGCCTGTTGCGGGCCTCGATCTCAGGACCCTGAGATCATGACCTGAGCCGAAGGCAGAGGCTTTAACCCTCTGAGCCACCCAGGAGCCCTAAAGATTTTATTTATTTATTTGACAAAGAGATAGAGAACACAAGTAGGCATAGCAGCAGAAAACAAGAGAGGGAGAAGCAGGCTCTCTGCCAAGCAGGGAGCCCAATGTGGGACTCGATCCCAGGACCCTGGGATCATGACCTGAGCTGAAGGCAGCCGCTTAACCGACTGAGCCACCCAGGCGCCCTCCAATAACTTTTAAATTGTCCTATTGCCTTCAGGCTCTCTCTACTCAAGCCAAACCACACAGTGTTGCCATAGGAACTCTACTCCCTTCGGTCCCTGATCAAATACTTTCAACAGACTCCCCTTTGCCTACAAGATAACTCATTATCATTACATACCAGACTCTCCAAAAACTGTTTTCAAACTGTCTTTCGCTAAACCTTTTCATTCACTCTCTATTCCTCCCAAACAGGACCTCACCATTGGTCTAACAATCATCAGCGGCATTTTGGGATTATTTTGGTTTATGTGATGCGTATCAATAGTAGTGATACTGCTTCCCACTTGAAGGGCTATAAAATTTGCTTTTAAATATTGCTGCATCCTATGTGTTCTAGCATGCATTACACACACACACACACGTAACTTTATGTTATGTTCTCCATAATAGCACTTTAAAGCTTTGTTCATAGGATCTAATTGGAGGGCACAGGGATTACTATTAGGGGAGAGAGAAGCCTGGAGAGAAGAAGCAACTTCATAAATACTAGGCACACCCACACACTACTTCAATCCAATAGCCAGGATTTTAATTTTTTTTATTTAATAAGGTATCATATTGTATTCATTTTTATTTTTTAAGTAGTTTCATTTATTTGTTTGTTTATAATTTATTTTAGAAGAGAGACAGAGAGAAAGTGCAAGTACTGGGTGGACAGAGGGAGAGGAAGAGAGACTCTTAAGCAGGTTCCATGCTGGGTATGGGCTCGATCTCACAACGCTGAGATCATGACCAGAGCAGAAATTCAGAGTCCATTGCTTGACAACTGAGCCACCTAGGCGCCCCCCACCCTTTTTTTTTAAGTAGTTTCAACTGCTTTTTTAAAAGTTTGGATCCTTGTTTCTAAGTTTAAGAGATGTTTTACCCTGACCTCCTAAATATCCGTATTGGCAGGAGATCTAACACAGAATCTCTCGGGATTCTCCAGAATCAAACTTCATCTGGAAGGCGGTAGTCTCCCAAAAATTTCCAATCTAGCATGGAATGTGAACTGTAGCCTGAGACCCCCATACTCCAGGCCTCTGACTGCCAGCCTACTTAGTCTTCCCGTCATTTTCTTCCCATTGTCATCCCGCCGTCCCTTGCGTTACCGTTTTTGATTGCTAGAATGAAGTTCTGAAAGTTTCTTCTCCTAGCCCTGGTTGTGTGGGCAAATCTTGAGAATGAACACAGAGACGCAGGTATCAAACCTGCCTTATCTAAAAATTCCAGAAATGGTGGGATCTATTCTCCTTACTGATTCCACCTGGGGCAGAATTTGTTCTAAGAGGCATGGTCCCACGCTTTCTGATACTTGTCCTGTCCATGCTTGTTTTTTGTTTTTGTTTTTGTTTTTGTTTTACCACAGTTCACTCTGTTTTCTCCTGATTCTTAAATGCTTCTGCACCATTACTCACTCAACCCATGACTGAAATCCAACCTACGATGACAAAAGTCACAAGAAGTTCTGACAGCAGTCATGCCAGCTAGCCTGAGATCGCACTGGACAGAAGTGAGGTAGCTATTTCAGAGGTCAGATTAGAGCAACAGTTTCCCTGCTGCCCAGAGGACAGCCCAGAAAGAGACCTTGAAAGACTAAGAATTCCTACTGTGGCACTTGCATTACTTTGATCCCTGGAGCTTTCTCTCCCCACCATTTTTACAAATGACTTTTGCCCCTGCTACATCTCCTATTCCACCTTCTTGCTAAACCTAAATTGTCCAACCAGCACCTGCCAACTACAAGAGTAATTCCTCCCTTTTCCAAAGACCCTTTGACCTACTCTTCCTTAAACTAGCTGAATTTCCACTTATGCCTCTGTCTAATGCTCTGTAAAAACTTTCTTTCCCAAGGCTAATCACTACTTCGGAGTTCTCATGCCAGAGTATTACAAATAAAGGCTTTTATTTAACGTGCTCTGGTTCATCTTCTTCCATATTACCCTACTTGAATCAAATAAGAACTGGCAGAGCCCCCAGCTCACACTCAGATCTTCTGCCGATCAGCATACTTCTCCTAGTGATATAGGACACTGACTCACAATCACAACTGTCACATGAACACAAAGAAGAGAGTGATTTTTTCCTGGTGATATGTGATGGGGCAGATGCTTAGGAAAATACAAAACTCAAGCCTGATGCTCTGGACGTGAACATGTAATGAGATATCCTTCTTGAAGGCATGTATAAAACAAATACCGAGTGAGCTATGAAAAATTTCACAACAACCTATTCCTACTTACACTCTTGGAGGAGTAACATTATCCTTTACTGAAGTTCCTCATTTAAGAATTCTGCTTCTTTGGGGCGCCTGGGTGGCTCAGTGGGTTAAAGCCTCTGCTTTCAGCTCAGGTCATGATCTCAGAGTCCTGGGATCGAGGCCCGCATCGGGCTCCCTGCTCAGCGGGGGGCCTGCTTCCCCGCCCCCCTGCCTGTCTCTCTGCCTCCTTGTGATCTCTCTCCCTTTGTGAAATAAATAAATAAATAAATCTTTAAAAAAAAAATTCTGCTTCTTTGTATTTTCACTTGTAGAGATCAGGAAGAACCTTGCCGTTAGTGTCCAAAATAAGCCAAAACGATGTTGACATTTCACTTCTTCAGGGATCCACAATTTATGCTCAAAGCCATGGAAATAAAGGTTAGAACCCTCTTGCAGCTTGCTGGAATGGTCACTGACTACTCTGAGTAGAAGCTCACGGGAAGATGCTGTCCAGACTCCTCTGTTGTCTGACCCCTTCCCTATCACCCCCACCACAATCAAGTAACAAAAAATACCAACTGTAGAGCTCAGGAGGGTGAGGACAATTAAAGTCTTCCACCCTCAGGGCAGGGCAGGATAAACATAAGTGTGATGGAGCAGGCGCTCATTTTATATTGACTGACGCACTGCTTTTAGCACAGAAAACCTTTGACTGATTTTAGGGCTTTTGGTCCCCTTGTGTTGTCATTAAAGAAACAAAGCACAGCACAGTTTGGAGAAACAGGAAGTACTAAATTCAGCAGACTACACAAGATGTGGTTAGAAATCAAGCATATACAGAGATGAGAATGATGCGGAGCCTTGGCAGACTGTAAGGAATAGTTAAGCAGGGCAGTTTTTCACAGTCGGATATAGAGTAACATCTCTGGAAAGAGGAGACACCCAAAAGGATAAATACTATTTATCAGCTCTGCTTGAAACTACGAATCAGTGAGCAGCTGTGTTGGCTGTTATGCTGTCCAGATCCCCTCCTTAGGACCAAGACCCTCAATCCCAGCTGGTGAATTCCTCCCGAGGTAAGGTCTTCAGGCCAAAGGGAGTTTCCTTGATCGAGCTTGTAACTCCATCCAGGGACACCCAGCATCCACTGATTGGTGGATATGGAGTGTGAGGACCACATCTGATCTCCAATTAGAACAGTTCTGAAATTGCTGGGAACTTTACTCTCATCTTATAGTAGGTCAGCTTCTCCATTAGCCCAGTCCTATGTCTTTTACTGCCTTGAATGTGTTGAAGCACCCACAGAATACCCCACAATAAACCTCTTGCACACACTATTTCTCAGGAAACCTGGCCTAAGACAGCAGCTTTCCTAGGGGCAAACTTCCCAAATCACCAGTTCCTTCATAGATGTTATAAAACCACCAGCAACAGAACCTTTGATTAAAAAGAAAAAAGACAACTGGATGAATCATCAGAACACATTTAACTCCAATAAAAAAATTTGTATCCTGAGCTTAATTTTCCTGGTATTACTTGGGATACTCTAGGATCTATGGTATTTTTAGAGCCCACTGTTTAAGACAAATGTGCATAATTTGGAAAGGTTTCAAAGGCAGGTCAAATGAATAAATAATGAGAATGAAATTAGTATAAAAAGTGCTAGGAATATTTAGCCATTTGAAAGAAAGGGGAAGGGGCTATCTTAACAACAGCTTTCAAATAATGCCAATTTATTCAAGTGAGTTGAGGAGAGAGGGTTGTGAGGTCAAACTGGAGGGACAGACAAGAATGGGGATTTACCATGGACCCAGGCTCCTGCCCCGGCCTCTGGACGAGACACCCAGTCTCCAGTCTTGACCCCTTACATTTCAGTCTCTTATCAGCATCCAGAGTGATCCTCTAAAAAGCATGATGACAAATCAGTTCATTCTTCCTCTCAAATCTGTCTCTTTCCTTCCCATCACACCTAGAATAAAAATTCTAGGTCCTTATCATGACTTAGAGATGTTCGGAGCTCAGGCCCTGGCTCTGTTTGTGGCCTGTCTCCTCCCCTCAGCCCTGCACTGGGGTTCGTGGGGGCCTCCAACAGGCCAGCACAGTTAGGCTCAGAGATCGCCCTGTGGCTGGGCTGGTAGACCAGGCGTTCCTCCCACACCCACCACACACCCACCACACACCCACCACACACCCACCACACACCCACCGCCCCTTGCTCAGTGGTTCCTAAGAAGGGATTTGAACTAGGACTGCTACTTACACTTTATTCTCTTACCCTGCTTTATAATTCCTCAGAGAATGTATTAGTTCTCTAATAAACTCAGAGTATTTATATTTATATACTTCTCTCTACATATCATTATAGATCAACGCATATATAATTTAACTATATTTAATGCACATATATATTAAATACATATATATTATAGATTAATGCCTATGTGTCATTATAGATGAATGCATATATATATTTATATTTAACAAATATAAATAGTGCATATATACATTTTTTTAATGTAGACTAATTCATTTAGACTCATTTCGACTCGTTTGGCACCCCCACCAAAATGTAAGCTTCCTAAGAGCAGAGTTTCCAACTCTTACTTAACTGCTCTATGACCCAATGTCTGGATACATGTCAGATATTTTGGTAGATAATAAATAGTTGGTAGCTGGGTGAATGCATGAATCTGATTGCTACACTCTGTATCCTCACTGTACCAGTTCCCTTAAGTATCCAGTAGATAAATAACCCAAACTCTTTTTATTTTACTCAAGTTGGGTTTAGGCCTGGTCTTTCCCTCCTGCTCAACCTAGTACTATGGATAGCAGCACAGTGGTCCTACACTGCCAGGCTCTTTTTTCTGTTTGCTAGACTAGAAAGAGGATTATCTATTAAAAAATCATCTAGCCCTGGTATCTTTTTGAGGGGGTAGAGTACTAAAGGTGAGGTTTTGGAAAATTTAAAACTACATTTGATCTATAGTTAGGGACACTTGGTCATGTGTTTGTTTAGTTGTGCCATCTGTTTTCCCCCTTCCTTCATTAGACTTTTTATTTATCAGGGAGCCTGGGTGGCTCAGTGGGTTAAGTGTCTGACTGTTGGTTTTGGCTCAGGTCATGATCTCGTGGCTCGTGAAATCGAGCCCAGAGTTAGGTTCCACTCTGAGCTGGGAGTTGGCTTGAGATTCTCCCCCTCTGCCCCTCCCCCCACTCATGCTCAACCTCCCTCTCTCAGATAAATAAATCTTTAAAAACAAAGGAATTTTTAATTATCATTTTTACTGTTGGGTTTTTTAAAAAGATTTTATTTATTTGAGAAAGAGAAAGGAAAAGCGTGGGCAAGGAAGGGGCGAAGGAAGAGGAAAAGAGAGAATCTCAAGCAGACTCCATGCAGAGCATGGAGCCTGCCTCGGGTCTCAACCCCAGGACCCTGAGATCATGACCTGAGCCAAAATCAAGAGGCTACCACTTAATGGACTAAGCCACCCAGGAACCCCTGGCTTTGTTTTTCATTTATGTTCTTTCCTTTCTCATTTCCATTCTAGAAGAGCTTATTTTTGGTTTTCTAACTTCTTGAATAGAACACTTCATTAATGGGTATATATGTATGTGCTCTCACATATACATACTTATATGAGAGTATATATATTAAGTATATATGATATATATTATCTTAGATGACAGATAAAGATATATATTGTATTTCATATATCTTTGTAACTCTTAATATAGTTAATTTTTTAAATGTCCTGTATTTCTTGAAAAGAATATACAGTTTTTTAAAAGATTTTATTTAACTGAGAGAGAGAGAGCATGAACGGGGGGAGGGGCAGAGGGAGAGGAAAAAGCAGACTCCCCACTAAGCAGGGAGACCAATGGAGGGCTCCATCCCAGAACCCTGTGATCATGACCTGAGCTGAAGGCAGACACTTAACAGACTGAGCCACCCAAGCACCCCAAGAATATACAGTTTTTATTTATTGGGTATGATGCTCTGTATATAGCTATTAAGTCAAGCTTTTTAACTGTATTTTTCGGTTCAACTCCATGCTTAACGTTTTGTATTTACTTCATCAGTCTCCAGCTGACTAACGTTGAAATCAATTTCTGTAAGAAAATATGTTCTCAAAAGTCTGCAAAGTTGATTATTTTTAAAACAATTTACTTATACAGTATTTATTATGGCCCAGACACTCTTCCAGAACTTAGCAAATATTAATTCACTTAAGGCCAGCATGATTGCATTTTTTGTTATAAAGTACTTTTCCTATCAGGATTGAAGTTGTTAGATTTTCTTTTATATAATGCTTAAGACATAAAATTATTATCTCACACATGATGCCTTTATTTTAGCAGTAGCTCTAGCTTTAATGCAATGGTGTTTGGGCTTGTTGGTCTCTTTTGCTCTGCCTGCATTACTAAAGGGTATTTTACCTGGGTATACATTTCTAGATTAAAGAGATAATTCTGTTGTCTTTTAATGTCAAATCTACTAACAGTATAATTGCTGTGGATCTGAAGATAATCCTATTTTTTGGTAACTTTTAAGAATTTTCTTTTTTTATCCTTGATATTGTTAAATTTCACTGCATTATATCTATGTGTGAGTTTATTTTATCTATCCTTCACAATACTTGTATTACTCAGTTGCCATTGTATAAAAACGACTCAGTGGTTTTAAAACACCACTCATTGATAATCATGCAGCTACAGCTAGTCGTGGGATCAGCTGACCTCATGGGACTTGGCAAGAGGGAGGCCACAGCTGCAGGCTGTGCCTGGAGAGAACATGCTCACTGCTGCCCACATGTGATTGGCTGAAGCCAAACATGTGACCAAATACAGAGTCAAGAGATAGGGAAGGAGACTTTTCCTCTAAGTGGAGGGACTGTCCAGCATGACAATGGGAGTATCTCATAAGGGGACTAAAATTCATTCTACCATAATCCTGCACACTAGTCCCAAACTGAAAATTCTCCTACCAACTTACTATAAATATTCTCAGACTTCATCCTTTAGAATATTGTTTCCAACTACTCCCTCTGTTTTCATCCTCTGTAGCTTTCTTCAGAAAATACATTGCAGGCTGACAAACTATCCTCTACATTTCAATTTTATTTTTCATAATTTTTTTCTATTGACTCTATATCCCTTTTCTATTTCTGACAAGAAAAATGATATTTTATCAAGTGTTTTTTTCTACTTTTTGAATATCTAAAAATAAGTTTTATTTCAATTATATTAGTCACACAATAATATATGCTCATTCTACAGAAATCTTATCATATATATAATTTTAACTCTTTAAACTTCTCCTGCCTCTACTCAGACGTTGAATGTTAATTCCCAACTCCAAAAATAAACATTTTTGTGCATTTAGACTTACTCAGAATTCTTAATCTGTTTGTTAGAAAATGTATATATACATGAATATATAAAAATACATCTTTGTTTTATGAAAGTCTTTTTTTGCACATGTGTTATTATAAGGTACATATTTTCAGGGGAAGATCCAAGAATTGGACAGGCCCCATGAAAGTGGTAAATCTGTCCATCCATATATACAGCTACGTGATTTTTTTTCACCGAAACATTTACATTGGATATATTTTCATTGCAGAATAATATAGCTCACAGAGTATATTTTAAATATTGCTTTAATGTTTGTATTAAATCATTATATTGTAGCTTTAATCAAAATGTTTGCCAGCCTTGTTCTTAATGGATAAATATTTCTCTGGAATGTACAGCAAGAACCCTAGTCTTTGAATTAAAGATATACATATTTTTAACCTGAGCATACATTGTGATATTATCCTCCAAAGAAACTGTCATAATTTATATACTTTTTCGATAAATGGTATTATTAATCATTTCCCCCATTTTTAAGTATTACACTGTTGGTATATCTTAATGCTTTGTATTCTACATTGATGAATTTGAATTTTTAAAATGTGTGTTAAAGAGGATGAAACTTTTGAGGGATGAGATGGAGAATAAAAATAAAATATATATCATTTAATGAACTTGAAAAACAAAACACCAAACGAGACAAGCCCTATTTTACTATATCAAAGAAAACATGAAACAATGGAAACACTTACACATACACTTTGGAATAATAATCTGTCATTATCTACTGACCTGATGATGCATATAATCACAACTTCCCCCAAACAGTCCTAATTTACCTGTTGTTCCAGCATCCTGTTCCATTTAGTGCTAACAGTTAGGGTACCATTGTTGCACTTGGCAGCCACTTGACTTACCAGACAGCTGTTCCTATACCAGCATGAAGTCTGCAAGATGTGAAAGCTTCCAGGCCACCAATTAGGGGATCAGTGGAAATGTAAGAAATTATAGTTAAAAGAGATGTGAAATATACCTTTTTTTTAAAAAAAAGGCTGAGCCATCCTACCCCCATTTTTTTTTTTAGGATTTATTTATTTTAGAGAGAGAGTATGCATGCAAGCAGGGAGAGGGGCAGAAGGAGAGAGAGAGTCTCAAGCAGATTCCCTGCTAAGCACAGAGACTGACATGGACCTAGATCTCATGACCCTGAGATCGTGACCTGAGCAAAAAAAAAAAAAAAAAAAAAAAAAAAAGAATTGGATGCTTAACTGACTGAGTCACCCAGGTGCCCCAGGAATTTCTAAATAATAATCTGAATACTTTTGCTACAATACCTTTGGTGTTTATCATAAGCTGTACATCTATAACTATTTTATTTATTCTGATATTTGATAATATTCTTTTTATTTTGTAATAACCCCTCTTCAGAATAAGTGGCTCGAAAGTTACATATAAAATGCAAGTAATATAAATTGAAAAAATGAACTATAAGATTTTAATTTCTTAGAAAACTGAAATGGACAAACATTTCACAAAAACTTAATAGTGTTTACAATTTTCTTATGTGGTAGAGTGATAATTGTTGTCAATTTTTTTTTAAATAAATAAGACACAATCCTGTGGAAGGATACTCAAAAACCACTTTAAAAATTAGTAAATTAAATAGAACTACCCCCGAAAGTGGTGATTTAACACACAAAACTGGGGCGCCTGGGTGGCTCAGATAGTTAAGCATCTGCCTTCGGCTCAGGTCATGATCCCAGAGTTTTGGTATCGAGTCCCACATTGGGCTCCCTGCTCCTTGGGAAGCCTGCTTCTCCCTCTCCCTCTGCCTCTCTCTCTCTCTCTCTCTCTCTCTCTCTCTCTCTCTCTGTCTCTCATGAATAAATAAATAAAATCTTTAAACACACACATACACACAAAACTAAAGAAGATGCATTTTTTTTTTGAGAGAGAGAGAGCACACAAGTGTGGGGGCCCAGGCGGTTGCAGAGGGAGAGAGAGAATCTTAAGCAGGTTCCTCACCCAGCATGGAGCCCAGCATCAGACTTGATCCTCAACCTTGAGATCATGACCTGAGCCAAAATCAAGTTGGTTGCTTAACAAACCGAGCCACCCAGGTGCCCCAGAAGATGCATTTACACATGAAACATGTAAGTCTGTGAAGCATTACTTTTCACTTAGATCAGATGTGTAATCTCTTAAATAAATTTTCTCATATCAATGAGTTATTGTGAATAATTACAAAATGAATTGACACCTGTTAATGTGGTGACTCCAGCAGTTTCACTGGGTGCTTGAAATAGAAATCGGTTAATTCCAATAGCATTTTTTTTTCATTGAAATTAGGAGTCAAAGTAAAGTGTTTAGAAATTCATTCTGACAAAGGTAAAAGACACAACTTTATAACAAATGCTTTGGTGAATTTATTAAAAAGTTTAAAGGTAAAACAGGGCACCTGGGTGGCTCAGTGGGTTAAGCCTCTGCCTTTGGCTCAGGTCATGATCTTGGGGTCCTGGAATTGAGCCCCACATCAGGCTCCCTGCTCAGTAGGGAGCCTGCCTCCCCTTCTCCCTCTGCCTGCCTCTCTGCCTCCTTGTGATCTCTCTCTGTCAAATAAAATCTTTTTTTTAAAAAAAGATAAAACTGCTTGGTTTATGGTAATAATAGAAATACAAATTTTCATGGACCATGAAAATGTCCATGTTTCATGATGAATACAAAGTTCTTACAAGATTAACAAACCTGGGTCACAGAAATGAACTTGGATCTGTGATGCACACAAGAATTTGTAAGTGCATCTGAACAAACTGTAATATCCCAATGACCGAGACAGAGCTGTAGTTGTCAAGTTTTACAATATACATGATTTGAGTAAATAAACCATGATGTGTTTATAATAAAGTTTATGTTGCAAACAAACCAAAAATATCTTTCACCACCTTCGTATGCACCACACATTAAATTTTAGCAATGTCTGAGTCTTTGGGGCACCTGGTTGGTTCACTGGTTAAGCGTCTGACTCTTGATTTTGGCTCAGGTCACAATCTCAGGGTTGTGAGATCAAGCCTCACATCCGCTGAGTGGGGAAACTGCTTAAGATTCTCTCTCTTCCTTTCCCTCTCTCCCTCCCTCCACTCCATCTCCCTCCTTCTCTAAAAAAATAAAGAAAAGAAAAAAGAAAAAAAAATGTCTGAGCCTTTGAAGAATTATTTGGTAAAAACCAACCTAAGTGTACTACAATTGTATTAAACCTTTTTTTTTTTTTGTAAATGGGTCCTCTGAAGTTACAGAACCTTTGTTTTTCTAACATCAGGAAAAATATTCAAATTATTTAATAAATTTAGTATCAAAAATCCTTGAAGCTTTCACTGAATTAGTTATTAAAAATAAAGTATACAGTCAGTCCCCAAATTAGGATAGTTGGACTTAGAATATTTTGACTCTAAAATTGGTGTGGAAGTGATACACATTCCATAGAAGTCATTCTTCAAATTTTGAATTTTGATCTTTTCCCAGGTATGACATGCGGTAGGATAGTCTCTCGGGAATGATGAAGGAGCTCCCAGGCAGCGGGTCATGAGGGTAAACAACGGATGCACCTAACCATTCTGTACCCTTTCATCCATTCTGTTTTTCTCTTACAGTTTTAAATACTGTAAAAAATACAGTATTTTATGCTGTATATCTTCTTTGTGTTCCATATTTTGCCCAACTGTAGACTAATGTAAGTGTTCTGAACATGTTTAACGTAGGATAAGCCAAAATGTGATGCTTACTTAGTAAGTTAAGTGTATTAGATGTACTTTCAGCTTATGATATTTTCAACTTATGGGTTTATCGGGACATAATCACATCATAAGTCAAGAATCCACATAAACAAAAATACAAGATCAAGAGACGAACTGAATAAATTAAAAGCATCAATCTTTTCATAAAATTTCATTTTTAAATTATATTATTCCTTTCTATAGGATCTTGTCTTGCAGGAGGAACTTTGTCATGGAGTTTCTATTTTTAATAGGATAAGTGTATTTTTTTTTTACTAGAATGGGATGAAATTAAAAAGGCTTACAATTTTGCAGCTTACTTTGAGAGGGCTTTTTCTTAATGAGACTATTTAGAAGAAGAAAAAGATTCTTAGTAGAGCCTGAAAGATAGAATCTGTGAAAATGCTTAGTATAAAATAATTAAAATTTTCAATAAAAATATTCTTCAGTGAGTAAACTCTTTTCTAAGTTTAGATTTATGTTAGGCCTTTCAGATAGAATATCTTTCTCAATTACAGAGAAGAGTGGAAAATTCAGATTTATTAATCCACTAAATAAAATTCAAGGAACATTATGGACATTGGGGAGGGTTTGTGCTATGGTGAGTGCTGTGAAAGGTATAAGCCTGATGATTCACAGACCTGTACCCCTGGGGCAAATAATAAAAAAATTAAAAAAAAAATTCAAGGAACACTTATGGCAATTGTGGATGAAATTTGAAAATATTAAGACTACATTAAAAAATACATTCAACATGCAAATCGTGACCAATTAATGAACTGGTTAATAAAAGTTATTTTATCTAAATCTAAGATTATTCTGCTTATTTATTTAAATGCTTAAATAATAAACATAAAGGCTTTTTTCAACTTTATATTCAGTGTGCATAGATATTATCCTCATTTTTCAGAACTAATTTTATTACTTAAAGCTGTTTTAGGACAGGACTATCTAATTAGCCAACCAATGTATTACAACCTACTTGTCACTCGATAAATATTAAAAAGAACTGACAATTAGACAATTTTTTTAGAACACTTTAACTCTCCAAGTATCCCAGTGTCTATAATAATTTATATGGTAACCCTGCCTATGACTAATACCTTCCTTATTATTTACCAAAAAGAACAGGAACTTGAAGTGACAGATTCAAAAATGTTCACAGCTCTATTATGAGAAAAACATAAAAAACAATCCAATTACTTGAATTGGGTGATACACAGAAAAATCACGAAGAGAGTAAATCTTCAGAGTTCCCATCACAAGGAGAAATTTTTTTTCCTTTTTTTCTTTTCTTCTTTCTTTTAAATTGTATCCATATGATATGATGAAGGTAGGCTGAACTTACTTTGGTAATCACCTCACAATATATGTAAATTAAACCATCACACTGTATGCCTTAAACTTATACAGTGATGTATGTCAGTAATTTCTCAATAAAATTGAGGAAAATCCAATTGTTCAAAACTGGAAGGATGATTAAATATAGTTTGATCATATTACTACATTACTAATGAAAATGAAACAATGCAACAACACAGATGAATCATCCCAACATAAAACTTAGGAGAAGGAGACATACATCAGGGGATACAGACTCTGTGAGTATACGTCACAAAACATCACAAACAGATTAAACTATCATTATTACCCAGATATTCACAGGGGACAAAACTATAAAGAAATTTCAAGAGTGTTGTTACTTACAAAGAGAAAGAAAGAATCAAGGTTTTGGGGTTTCTGGAAATATTCTATTTCTTGACCTTGATGGAGTTTAGACAAATGTCTCCCTTATAATAATTCATAAAACCTACATTTGTATTTCATTTGTTTTACTGTATATGTGTCAAAAATTTTCATTTTAAAAAGGAATCTAGAGAAACACTCTGAATAATATTTTGAAAATTTTTACTCTAAAAGCCTCCTTTTGTCATTTGCCACAATAGTTGATACTTTTGAAATATAAAGCTGTTAAAAGTTATATATCCAGGTGATTTTCCTTATCTAAGGGAGCGCGTGTGTGTATGAGTTGTGCTTATATGTATGTTTCTGTATGTATATATGTACACCTCTGTTTATGTGTTTGCATGAGTGTATGTGTGTCTACACATGAATCTATGTGTGAGAATGGTTTGTATGCTTTAGGGTAAGGTAAGGGTACATTTTCTGACACAGGAAAATATTATTTTCACAGAAAGATTAAGATGAACTGGGAATTTGAAAATGAAAACCCCAAAACAGAAAGAAAACTTCAAGTAAAGGAAATAAAAGGAATCGTATATTGTTTTCATCAACTTTGGTATTTTAAAATACAAACTTTAATATTAACTTATTTCCAGATTTTTGTTTTCTCAGTGTGTGGTTCATGTGACTATAATGACTTTGTGAAAATAGAGCTGTTAGCTAGGCGAGGAAGAGCTCCTCCTGCTATTCTCAGATCACTCTCATTTCATACTTCTTTTCACTACCTCCTTATGAGTATTATTCCCAAACAAAAACAAGAAACACCTGCTGTATTATACACAACTTTCAATCAATTCATCAGTAGCTTTAGCATAAAAGAAAGAAATCAAGCAAATGATTAGTCTGTTTGGGAACTGTGAGAACAGATTTAAAGAATGTGAGTATTTTCATTTCAAAGTAATTTGGTTTCTTCGCCTTTTTGTAATTATGGAGCACCAAACTCTCTTTGCCTTGCCACTTACAATTTTCATCATTGCCTTTTATATTATTTATTGAAAAAGTCTCTGAATATTAGGCATCACCAAATACAAAGACACACACACACACACACACACCAATATCCCACATACACAGATAACATGGTCCAGCATTTTCTAAGAGATTCAAGTTTCATATTAATCATTCTGCCATTTCCTCAAATTCTGAATTCATTTATTTAATCCTCTCAGTCTTTAATTTGGTATTTTGATTCTCAGGTAGAAAAATTCATTTAAATTAAACAAAGATTATTGATTGTTACATAATATATTGGATAAATGCGCAAACTCTTACAGATCTGCCTTTGAATAGTAGTTCAACTGATAATTAACTGTATACATATGGGCCACATTAGTTAACCTCCATACAATTCCTCCTCACTTGTAAAATGGTTATAATACCCTGAGATAAAACTTCAGTAATATAGAAATTAGCTATCAAAATCAAGAAAAATGAAGTCATTATTAGAAAGGTAGTCAATTAAGATTATTGAGCAATTGTCAATTCCCCAGCTTTGTCTAGTAATGCAAATATTTGGTAAACACTTTTTTTGTTGCTTGGTTTTACCTTAAATGAAAGGAATGCAAACCAAAATATTTCTAGGGTTATATCAAATTTTGTGTATCTATTGCAAAAGTTGAAAAAATAATAAATAATTGGACTTTATCACCAAAACAAGTCACTTGTATTGCATTTTTGCATAATCAAATGCACATAAAGGTGCAAAGCATTTGCTACTATCAGTAAATACAGCACAGCAAATAACTTCATTTCTCCTCATCAATCTCCAAGTCGGAAAGCTCAGGGAAAACATACAACCCATTTTCATTCTATAGGGTTGGTTGAGTGAAGAAAAGAAAAGAAGAAAAGAAAAGAAAAGAAAAGAAAAAAGAAGAGGAGAGGAGAGGAGTGGAGAGGAGAGGAGAGGAAAAGAGAAAAGAAAGAAAGGGAGAGACAGGGAGGGAGGGGGAGAGGAGGAGAGGGAGGGAGGAAGGAGGGAGAGGAAGGAAGAAAGGAGGGAGGGAAGGAAGGAAGGAAAAAGAAAAAGAAAAGGGAGGGAGGAAAGAAGAAGGGAGGAAGGGAGGAGGAAGGGAGGAAGGACAGAGAGAGAAAGAGAGAAAGGAGAGAGAAATAGGGGGTGTCCGGGTGGCTCTCTTGGCTAAGCAGCTGCCTTTGGCTCAGGTCATGATCCCAGGGTTCTGGGACTGAGCCCTGCATGGGGCTCCCTGTTCAGCAAGAAGTTTGCTTCTCTCCCTGCCTGCCACTCCCCCTGCTTGTGCTCTCTCCCTCTCTGACAAATAAATAAAATCAGAAAGAAGAAAGAAAGAGGGCGCCTGGGTGGCTCAGTGGGTTAAAGCCTCTGCCTTCGGCTCAGGTCATGATCTCAGGGTCCTGGGATTGAGGCCCGCATCGGGTTCCCTGCTCGGCAGGGAGCCTGCTTCCTCCTCTCTCTCTGCCTGCCTCTCTGCCTACTTGTGATCTCTCTCTCTCTCTGTGTCAAATAAATAAATAAAATCTTTCAAAAAAAAAAGAAGAAGAAAGAAAGAAAGGAGAGAAAGAGAGAGGGAGGGAGGATGGAAAGAAGGGAAGAAGGAAAGAAAGAAATAAAAAGAACTAAATGTTCTTTCTCATTTACCAACATTAAGTACTACTTTTCTAATTTTTAAAATCTGTGGAGTTTCATTTCAAAATACATAGTATGATCTCTCCACAGGACAGTAAAGTTAAAATAATTGTTTGGCTGTGAATTATATTACCATGTTCAAGGTACATTTTGAGTTTGAAAATGTCTGACCTGATCTTTCTAGTCACACAGGCTACTTGCTATAATAGTCTAGGTTATTAGTACCTCTATTCCCTTGTACAACACAATGGATCCATAAAATGGTGCAAGTTTGGGTAGCAGGTGAAGGAAGCTCCGTGTAGTACTATAAGCAACCAAATGGATGAACACCATGATGAACTGAGCAATGCCGGGAGCAAAAAAATAACATTTTCTTTCCTTTCCTTTCCTTTTCTTTTTTTTTTCCTCAAAGAGATAACTTTTCATTTCCCCATGCCTGTGAGAATAAGTCCAGCTAATTCCCTCAGGTTGGTGGTTTTCTCTGTGAAATGGATGGGAGAAATAGAGTAGCAGTAGTGTGGTCTGCTTTTTTATTTGAAAGGCGAATTTGCTAAATTCAGGGAAATTTTCGGTTTCACGCTCAAGACTATGGACACTGAGGTGCCAATGGCCTGAATTGGCCTAAGGGCCCAGGGTGCTAAGAACATGCATTAACGAAGGAGAGAAGAAGAGTGCGGCAATATGGAATCCAGTGTTCTGATCCTATACTTGAAAAAAAGAAGGTACAGGAGTGGCAGTAATGTTGGTGGAGTCATGGCAAAAGAATACTCTGAGTGACCCCATTATTCCTGTATGATCCCATAGAATAAGCCTCTAACTCAGTCCACAAAGAAGTAGTCAGATGTGGTTGGTGTCTAATCCCTTAAACCCTTGGGTCTTGGATCACCCATCATTCAAAAACTCATCTAGCTTGCTGTGAAAAATATCAACCATTAGGGAATTAGCCAGGACTTGCTCTCACTGATATATGGAGGTGAAAAGTTCTCTCCAATATTGGTTGGTTCACAGTTCTCATTCATTTATATATTTAGAAATGGCTATACCAGTCTTTGATTTTGGTATTCAATTGCAGATGAAACAGATATATTCTTTCTTAGAGCTTACTATCTAAAGGAAGAGAGAAATAACATAGGGTAAACAATCAAACACAAATATGAAATGATAATCTGGGAATGATGCTATGGTAGAATCAAATTAGACATTTTAACAATATGAATTCTTGATTCATGAGCACTCTATCTTTCCATTTTCTGTGTCAACTTCAATTTCTTTCACCAATGTCTTATGGTTAAAGGATACAGGAACTTCACCTCCTTACTTAAATTTATTTCTAGGTATCATATTCTTTTTGATGCAATTACAAAAGGGGTTGTTTATTTCTCTTTCTGCTAGTTTGTTAGAAATGTATTTCATTTCTGTATATTTATTTTGTATCCTCCGACTTTCCTGAATTCGTTGGCTAGTTCTAATAATTTTTTGGTTGAATGAAAACAAGTTTTAGTTTGAATATTATTAACTTTTCAAAGCTTCTCTTAATTTTGTATGCTTCTTTATTTGGTTTAGATAATCCTTCACTAGCCCACGGTTAATTTTCTGCTAAAATTTTTAAAATTATGTTTTTCACATTTGTCGTTAATCTATCTGGAATTTGTTTTTGTGTATTGTATGAAATAAAGACCCTATTAATTCTTTTAAAGTGCTATTCTTGAAGAGTCTGCCCAATCACTACTGATCAGCAACACATATTCATATACGTGCATGGATCTGATCTTGGGTTCTTAACTCTGTTGTTGTTGTTGTAGTTGTTGTCGTTGTCGTTGTCGTTGTTGTTTATAAGAGAGAGAAGGACGTGGGGAAAGGGCAGAAAGAAAAGGAGAAAGAGAATCTCATGACGCTGAGATCATGACCTGAGCCAAAATCAAGAGTTGGACACTTAACCAACTGAGCCACCCAGACATCCCTGTTTCATTTTTCACTTTTTCTATCATTTAACCAAAAGAACACACCCCTCCTTGCTACAAATATATATATTTGTGTATACACACACACCAAGTACAAATGTTCCTCCTATTCACTCTTACATATACATTGTGGAATCAACTCTTCGAATGAAAAATAAATATTGTTGGCATTCTCTTTGGAATTATACAAAATAGAGCTAATGTTTTCAGAAAAATTGATAATGTTATGACACCTAATGAGCCTTTTATATCTCTCTAGTCAATTTTGATCTTCTTTAACATCTTTCATTAAAGTTTTCCAGTTTACTCCATAAAGGTTTACATAAATTTGTCATTCATATATTTGCAGGTACTTACTGTTGTTGCTATGCAAAATGGATTTTTTGTTGAAGAATGTTCACATGTTGTTGTTTTTTAAATTAAATTTAATTTATTTTTTATTATATTTGCCTCAGGGGTACAGGTCTGTGAATCATCAGGCTTACACCTTTCACAGCATTCACCATAGCACAAACCCTCCCCAATGTCCATAACCCATCCACTCTCTCCCTACCCTCCCCACCCCAGTAACCCTCAGTTTGTTTTGTGAGATTAAGAGTCTTGTATGGTTTGTCTCGTTCCCAATCCTTTTAATAACATTCAGACATAATCTTTCGTAGTTTATTTTTTTAAGATTTTATTTATTTGAGACAGTGAGAGAGTGAGCATGAGCAGGCGGATGGGCAGAGGGAGAAGCAGACTCCCCATTGAGCAGGGAGCCTGATGTGGGACTTGATCCCAGGACCCTGAGATCATGACCTGAGCTGAAAGCAGACCCTAAACTGACTGAGCCACCCAGGCATCACAATCTTTGGTACTTTAGTACTCTACACTCATTGCTATGCTAGGTAAAATTTTTCTTTGGATAACATAAGGAGAAATGAACTTCATTATCTAATCCTGCTCTTACTTTCAGCATATTTGCTATTTTATTAATGTCAATAATTTATACATCCTGCAGAATTTCTCTTGGAAGTTTTCTCACATCTGTCCCTTCCTCATGTCCATCCAGTTTGCACACAACAGCACTTTCTCACCCTAGCCCCCCATCACATCAAGCCTGAATTTCCAAAATAGTTCCTCAAATTGATCCATTGTCTAGTGGTCCACCAAACCCCAATCAAACTACAGAAAATCTCTTAATGAATGAAATGGACCTTATCCCCTAATAAAAATGTTCAATGGCTAAAATTCATATCCTATTAGATTTTCCCTGCCTCTCATTTAACTTCCTCTAGAAGAGCTTCTGTAATACATACTTACAATTCATTTTTCCATCTTGGTATCCTTCTTTCCCACCAAGGCAGCAGGCCTCTTTGCCATCTCTATCCCCTTATCCCAACATGCCCCATTCACTCATATCTCTGAAAGCCTCTGTCATATTTGTCCCTGTATGCCAATGTTTTCCATACTTCCCACAAAGAAAACAATATTCTCACCTTTGAAATCCAAGTTAAGCACCCCCTTGATTTTAGGTTTTCTCTCATTACTCAATCCACATTCACAGCTCACAATCCTAAATTCCTTAGTAATTACTCTTTGCATATTCATGTTGTTAGAATACCATATAGTGTGCTGTTTTCCCGTTTTTGTATTTCATCTGCTGGCCATAATGGAGTTTGTAATATGGCCAGACATTATATCTTCAACCAAACCTCTTTGGTATGTTTCAAATGGGACTTTTTGTGTCCCCAAAAGGAAATGCATTAATCTAGAAAGGAATAGCTGCTCAATCAATATTTGTTTATTAATTTCCCTTATTTACTCTTCAATTCCTGTAGCAGAGCAATTGTGCACACATTAAACATTGAATGTACATATTTATATGCATTATGTACCTCTCCTAAAGGTAAAATGTGTAGTTTTTTTTTTTCTCTTTCTAACTCAGGAAGTTTTTATAGAAATGATAGGGTTTCTATGGAAAAATCCATATATAGTGTAATGAAAATGCCAGAATCTTAATGTAGGTTTTGTCTGATTTGCCTAATCTTTATTATTATAGTTTGCCTTGTTCCAAATCAAATTAACAGAATAAGAATTCAGAATAAAGCATCAGCACTGTGCTGTTAACATCAAGTGGGGTATGTTAATACTTCATTATAAGTATATATTACTTATTTCTCTCTCATAAGTCTATCAGTAATGAGTATATATTACTGTCAAACACCTTACTTATAAAAGAGGATATTTTATTTTAATGTCTTACAGATAACTAACCATTTATAAGGTACAATTTCCACAGCCCACCTATTTACCGAGGAGTCAATTAATTTGCTTCCTACTGCCTCTTTTAAAGACTGCAGCATTTCTGACTTCAACTACAGTTTAATCTGTTTGAACTTTAAGTTGTGAAAACTGTCATGATGGGAGCCATTTTAAAATGGAGCTGGAGTGACCACTGCACAGAGACTGTGCTACCCACCTTTGTACTGGGCTCAGACCTTTGGACTGGGCAAAATGGCAATTGTTTTAAGCAATTACTTGAGGAGTCAGTAAGAGAATGAACATTTTGGTCACAAGACTGATAGTTGTAGGGTTTCTGAAGATAAAATCAGTCGCCAATTGATGTCTGAATTAACTTGTTAATACCTAGAGAAAAACTGTTTGGTTTTTTTTTTTTTCTTTTCTTCAACTTATGTAATTAACCTGCTTCCTTTTCCTCATTAAAAAAGAACCACTGCCTTCACCCTAGAAGGAGGAACACTATTTGGGTAACCGCCTGATTCTGTGCTTCCCAAATTACAATGCTTTAACCCCAAATAAACACTCATTTTCCTTTCATTGTGGCTCTTTCTTTCCAGGTTGACAAAGTAAAGACAGGAAGCAGTTATATCAACATTAATTATGTAACACTTAGAATAAACTCCCTAGATGGAAACAGATTTTGTAAGTCCAAATATAGGAGTTTGTAATTTAATTGAATGACAAGTATTTTTAAAGATTTATTTATTTATTTGAGAAGGAGAAAGCGGGGGGGCGGGGCGGTGGGAGGTAGGGCAGAGAAGACAAAAAGAATCCCAAGCAGACTCTGCACTAAGTGCAGAGCCAGATGCCACACTCGATCCCAGGACTCGGAGACCATGACCTGAGCTGAAATCAAAAGTTGGACACTTAAACAACTGAGCCACCCAAGCACCCCTTGAATGACAAGTATTCAAACAGATGAAGAAAAAATGATCCATTTCTTCTGTCCATTTTATTTCAGGGAAGTAGTAGATGCTAAAAAAAAGCTGGGAGTATGTTTCCAATTATAAGTCCTATTATTCTAGGAAATATGGATATAGATAACTAGTTAAGCTCTATAAAAATACCCTTATGAGTACCAAAAACTTAAAAAACTATCAGTTTATGCTCTCTTAATAGTTTCTTATCATCTAAGCTTATTTTCTTCTGGAATGTATTGACTATGTATTTCATCATTTTTTTGTCAGTGATATAATTCCTCTTCTATTATCGATAGTTAACATTTCCTGCCCTTTTCCTACCACCCTTCAAAAAAATATGTCTTCAAAAAAAAAATAAAGGGGCACCTGGATGCCTCAGTCAATTAAGCATCTGTCTTCGCCTCAGGTCATGATCTCAGAGTCCTAGGATAGAACCCCATGTGGGGCTCCTTGGTCAGTGGGAGCCTGCTTCCCCCTCCCCTTCTACTCCTCTCTCCTGCTTGTGCTCTCTCTCTCAAATAAATATTTTAAAAAATAAAACAAAACTAAAAAAATAAATAAGACAAAAACTGCAATAAATCACCTTTGAGAAATTCTGATGAAAACAAAGTTTAAATAATTGCTCAACTAAAAGTTTTATCAGAGCTTTTGCCTATGGATGCCACCATGTAAACATCCCTAATCTCTCCCTTCCCACCACTGTCATTTCTAAGTTAGAGTCTCCTAAAGAGCCTGAAAAGCTGCAGAAGTTCTTCATCAGAGGTTTGAGCTTTGAAGAAACTGATGAGAGTCTGAGGAGCCATTACGAGCCATGGGGAACACTTATGGACTGTGTGGTAATGAGAGACCCAAACACCAAGAACCCCAGAGGTTTTGGATTTGTTAGGTATGCCACTTTGGAGGAGGTTGATGCAGCAATGAATCCAAGGCCACACAAGGTGGATGGAAGAGCTGTGGAGCCAAAGAGCGCTGTCTCAAGAGAAAAGTCTCAAAGACCCAATGCCCACTTAAGTGAGAAAAGGGTTTTTCTTGGTGGCATTAAAAAAGACACTGAAGAACATCATTATTTTGAACAGTATAGGAAAACTGAAGTGATTGAAATCATGACTGACTGAGGGAATGGCAAGAAGAGAGGATTTGCTTTTGTAATATTTGATGACAGTGACGCTGTACACAAGATTGTCATTCAAAAATACCATACTGTGAATGGCCACAGCTATGAAGTAAGGAAAGTCCTATCTAAGCAAGAGATGGCTAAAGTTTCATCCAGCCAAAGAGGTGGAAGTGCTTCTGGAAACTTGGTGGTGGTCATGGAGGTGGTTTTGGTGAGAATGATAACTTTGATCATGGAGGTGACTCCAGTGGGTGTGGTGGCTTTGGTGTTAGTCAAGATGGCAGTGGATATGGTGGCCGTGGGGGATGGCTATAACAGATCTGGTAATGCAGGAAGCAATTTTAGAAGTGATGGAAGCAGTAATGATTTTGAAGATTTTCAATCTTCAAATTTTGGACCCATGAAAGGAGGGAATTTTGGAAGCAGAATCCCTGACCCCTATGATGGTGAAGGCCAATACTTTGCCAAACCATGAAACCAAAGTAGCTATAGTGGTTCCAGCAGCAGTAGTAGCTAGAACAATAGCAGAAGGTTTTAATTACTGCCAGGAAACAGAGCTTACCAGGAGAGGAGAGCCAGAGAAGTGACAAGAAAGCTACAGGTTACAACATATTTGTGAACTCAACCAAGCACAATGGTGGCAGGGTCTAGCTGCTACAAAGAAAACATATTTTAGACAATACTCGTGTGTATGCGCAAAAAACTCAAGGAGCATATTTGTGACTAATTATATAAAAGGTTATTTTAGTTTTTCTGTTCTGTGGAAAGTTTAAAGCATTTCAAAAGGTTTTAATGCAGTTTTTGTGGGGTTTTTTGCACCCATGCTATTGATTGCTAAATGTATGAGTCTGATCATGATGCTGAATAAATTGTGTCTAAATAGGGGCGCCTGGGTGGTTCAGTGGGTTAAAGCCTCTGCCTTCGGCTCAGGTCATGACCTCAGGGTCCTGGGATGGAGCCCCGTATCGAGCCCCGCATCGGGCTCCCTACTCGGCGGGGAGCCTGCTTTCTCCTCTCTCTCTGCCTGCCTCTCTGCCTACTTGTGATCTCTGTGTGTCAAATAAATAGATAAAATCTTTTTAAAAATTGTGTCTAAATAAATAAACAAAAGTTGTATCAGATATTTTAATATTTTAATATGCCATATGAAAGTTCAAGAAGGACAACACTCTGTACAGGATTTCCTGAAAATTTGTAACCATGGAACTAAAGGACAGAAAATGTTTCCATCCCCAGAAATGGTTCTTTGGCCAGTTGATTATTTCCAACTGGTTTTTGTTTTTTGGGGCTTTTTTAATATTTGTTTTTTTATTTTAGAGTGAGAGAGACAAATATCAGGAGGGGCAGAGAGAAAGGGAGAGAGAGAATCTCAACCATATTCAGTGCTGAATATGGAGCCTGACACAGGGTTCGATCCCAGACTCTGAGATCATGACCTGAGCTGAAACCAAGAGTCAGACACTTAACTGACTGTACCACTCAGATGTCCCTGGTTATTTATTTATTTATTTTTTAATAAGCTCTACACCCAATGTGAGCTGGAACTCATGACCCTGAGACCAAGAGTTGTATCTTCTACCAACACTGAGTCAGCCAGGCTCCCCTTCAGATGATTATTTTTAAGAAACTGCAGACACAAGAGAAGGTTCAAAAACTGTGTAGAAGTTACTCCTTTGTAAGAAATATTTATATTTATAATGGAAATATCCATTTATAAGGGTGTCTCCCTCACTATACCTGGAAGGGGGGATGGCTCAATCTCTAGAAATTTATCTCTGGGGAAGACAATAAATGAAATCTGTCTAACAGCCTTATCTTTGCTGACTGAGATTTTCTTGGCACCCTCCTATTATGAACACTGCATTTCCAATACCTTCTTTTGTCTTTAGCTAAAGATGGTATTTAAGGTGTTGGGATAAATAAGGAATAAAGTGGAGGACATTAGGAGAAGGAAAGGAAAAGTGAATTGGGATAAATTGGGGGGGGTATGAAAGATGAGAGACTGTGGATTCTGAGAAACAAACTGAGGGTTATGGAGGGGAGGGAGGAGGAGAGATGGGTGAGCCTGGTGGTGGGTATTAAGGAGGGCATGTATTGCATGGAGCAGTGGGCATGATGCATAAACAATGAATCTTGGAACACTGAAAAAAAATAAGGTGTTGGGTTCAGTCATTTTGAGGTGTTGCTCAGTCCTTGGATTTTTCCCGTGTATACATGTTATTAAACTTTCATCTGTTTTCCTCTTGTTGAACTGCCTCATATCAATTTAATTATTAGACCCAACTAAAGAACTTAGAAAGGTAGAAGGAAATTTTTTTCCCAACAGAACTGTTCCTTTCTCAACTTTACCGTAGGATTGAAGACATTTTGAAAAATCTTGGTATAGTGGAAACATTGTGGGTTTTGGATTCCTGGAAACTAGACTTAAATCCCAATCCTTTCCAGCTCTGCCTCTGTTAATTAAATATTTGAGCCTTGATATCATCATATGTAAACAGGAAATATTACTGACCTACTAGGGCCATTGTATAAATGCAATAAGCTAATTCAGATAACTCATTTCAACATTTACTTAGGTCCTAGGCAAAGACCAGCATTTGGTTAGGAGCTAGAGATAAAGAGATAATTAAGACATAACCCCTAAACTCAAGGAGTTCATTATTTTCAAACTCACTGGCCATTTGTTAATATGGGAATTCCCTCTGGTCACAGTATTCTTATTTTCTATATTCTTCTCTGTATCTTTCAATCACTCTTTTTTGGATGCCATCTCCAAATTCTCACATTCCTAATTCCAGAGCATTTTAGCTCTCCAGTTCCCCAAACCAACTATCCTTGAACATTTAAAGCCCATAGATGTAAAACAAAAGGCCATATATTCTGGATCTCTATCCTTACAAGTACAAAGGATGGAAAAATATTTGAAATCAGATATTTTTCTTGAACAGACTTCAGATAAGAATTGTAACAGTTATCTCATCCAGTCTTGACATAGGTAGAGTGAAGCAATGTCACTGTATTTTCTTGAAGGCCATGAGATCATCTAGAGGTGTTTATTACTATTATTTTGTGCATCTTCACTTAGTTAGTCCTATTTAAAATAATAGCTTGTTCTCATTCCATGCTTATGGATAAGAAGAATAAACATTGTTAAAATGTCTATCTGCCCAGAGCAATCAATACTTTCAATACCATCCCAATCAAAATTCCACTGGCATTTCTCAAAGTGCTGGAACAAACAATCCTAAAATTTGCATGGAACCAGAAAAGACCCTGAATCGCTAAGGAAATCTTGAAAAAGAAAAACAAAGCTGAGGGTATCACGTTGCTTGATTTCAAACTTTACTACCAAGTTGTGATCACCAAGGCAGCATGGTACTGGCACAATAACAGACACATAGACCAATGGAACACAGTGGAGAGTCCAGATATGGACCCTCAACTCTATGGTCAAATAATCTTTGATAAAGCAGAAAAAAATATCTAGTGGAAAAAAGACAGTCTCTTCAATAAATGGTGCTGGGAAAATTGGACAGCTGTGTATAGAAGAATGAAATTCAACCATTCTCTCACACCATACACAAAGATAAACTCGAAATGGATGAGAGACCTCAACGTGAAGCAAGAATCTATCAAAATCCTAGAGGAGAACATACACAATAACCTCTTCAACATCAGCCACAGCAACTTCTTTCAAGATACGTCTCCAAAGGCAAAGGAAACAAAAGTGAAAATGAACTTGTAGGACTTCATCAAGATAAAAAGCTTCTGCACAACAAAGGAAACAGTCAACAAAACAAAGACACAACCCACAGAATGGGAGAAGATATTCACAAATGACACTACAGACAAACAGCTGATATCCAAGATTTATAAAGCAATTCTCAAGCTCAATGCCCAAAAAATAGATAATCATGTCAAAAAATGGGAAAAAGACATGAACAGACACTTCTCCTAAGAAGACATACAAACGGCTAACAGACACATGAAAAAATGTTCATTATGACTAGCCATCAGGGAAACTCAGATCAAAACCACATTAAGATACCATCTTACACCAGTTAGAATGGCCAAAATTAACAGGACAGGAAACAACAAGTGTTGGAGGGGATGTGAAGAAAGGGGAACCCTTTTACACTGTTGGTGGGAATGCAAGTTGGTGCAGCCACTTTGGAAAACAGTGTGGAGATTCCTCAAAAAATTATAAATAGAACTACCTTATGACCCCACAACTGCACTTTGGGTATTTACCCCAAAGATACAGATGGAGTGAAAAGAAGGGCCATATGTACCCCAATGTTCATAGTAGCAATTTCCACAGTCGCCAAACTGTGGGAAGAGCCGAGATGCCCTTCAACAGACGAATGGATAAAAAAGATGTGGTCCATATATACAATGGAATATTACAGAGCCCTCAGAAAGGATGAATACCCAACTTTTGTATCAGCATGGGCGGTTCTGGAGGAGATTATGCTGAGTGAAATAAGGCAAGCAGAGAAAATCAATTATGATATGGTTTCACTTACTTGTGGAACATAAAGAATAAAATGGAAGACTCTAGGAGAAGGAAAGGAAAAGTGAATTGGGGCAAATCGAGGGGGAGATGAAGCATGAGAGACTGTAGACTCTGAGAAACAAACTGAGGGTTATGGAGGGGAGGGAGGAGGAGGGATGGGTGAGCCTGGTGGTGGGTATTAAGGAGGACACATATTGCATGGATCACTGGGTATGGCGCATAAACAATGAATCTTGGATCACTGAAAAAATAAAGTAAAAAAAAAAGTAATAGCTTTTACATAAATAAATAAATAAATAAATAAATAAATAAATAAATAAATAAAAGCTTTCTCAGCCAAATAATATACATACAAAGCGTGGGTCTCTTATCTTCAAAAATCAGTGTTTTGATGAATATAGCAGTGCATTCAAATGAAAAATGAAAAAATAGATATAAACCTGCAAATTCACAAAAAACATATTCACATGAATATTAAATGTTTTTTAAGATTTTATTTTTTTATTTATTATTTTATTTATTTATTTATTTATTTTAAATTTAGATTTATCAGAGCTGGTGGGAGGGACAGAGGAAGAACAGAGAGAATCTCAAGCAGACTCTACACTGAGTGCAGAGCCAGACACAGGACTTGGGGCTCAATCTCATGGCGCTGAGATGAAATAAAGAGTCAGACATTTAACCAACTGAGTCACCCAGGTGCCCGAAGTATTAAATGTTGCTTAAGTAACAGATTAGAATGCGCTTAGCTAAAGAACTGATAATTTATTCCAATTCAAAATGAATGAGTAACCAGTACATCAAAGCAATAAAGGCAGTTGCAAAAAATTTAAAAAGAAGGTACAACCTCAGCATATTTAAATTTAAATTTTATACTAATGACAAACAATTAAGCATTTATTAACCACTGCTATATGTTTAACATTGTTATAGGTCTTTTTGTTTTTGTTTTGTTTTGGATGTGAAGGAAAAGTGTAGAAGTTGAAGCTTCAGATTAGAATTCGCAGGAAGGAAAAAATATTTTGTAATTTGGGGCTTACTTCTATCTGTTAGATAGCAATAATCATAGAACACTTCAGATATATATCCTAAAGCCAAAAATTCACTCAGGTAGTGTGTAAGTTTGGGTTGAGTTTTGTTTTCCAAGTTGGTTACTGTTAACTGACCATAATAGAGGCAAAATTTTTTTAAAATTATGTTTTGCTAAAACAAACAAAAAAAACAATAAAATAAAGTAAAATGAAACATGTTAAATAATGAGAATCAAAGTTAAATTTTTGTGATCTGAGTGAGCACAAATATATTTCCAACAGTGTTTTCCTTCTACTCCATTGCCTGCTTTGAATTTGGGTAGCAGAATAAGCCTTGGACACCCATGCTTTTATCTCAATCCATAAAAATCCAGGAGTGATAATATATGAAAGAATAAAGATTATAAGGACAAGATTGGATTCTTGAATCACCTAAGGATTGAGAAAACAAGGTTGTTTTTTTTTTACATTTCATAAAAAAAATTTTTCCTAGCTATATAAAAATGTTGTAACATCTTTTTGTCTTATAATTTTTTATCTTGCAAAAGGTAAATATTATTACTCAGTTATTTCCACAGAGGTAATATCTGGAAGGAAAACCTCTCCCCCACCCTATTAACTGTAATGACTCGGGCCCAAGAATCAAACTGACAAAAGACACATTAACAGGAGAAAGGGCATACGCATTTCATTGATGTTAATATTCTTTCATTCATGGGAATTTCACAGAAAAGAAATGAAAATCCAATCAGGTAGTTAGACCTGAGAGCTTATATACCATTTTAACAAAGAGTGATAATTTCTGGAGAAGTAACTAGATAAGAGAGAAGGGGTTTGGGGCTCCTAAGTACAACAAATTGTGGGAAGGTAAGTATATGGAGAAACTAGTGGAAAATGAAGGTCATTTTGTTTGTGCAGAATCGTTTCACTGTTTTCTGTCTTCTCCACAGCTATAAAATTCCCCTAGAGTGGGGATTTATGGCAGTCTTCACTTCTTAGAAATTTCTGCTTTTCATCAGATAAGGGAAGCTCCAAGAAGACCTTTCTGAATCTGTTAATTCTCAACCGCCATCAGCACAAAAAAATCCACATTCCAAAGTGGCATATTGCGAGGTGGCATATTCAGATCCCCTTCAGTTTCAAATGGCAGCCTCCACCAAAAGCATTGTCACTATGCTTTCACAGTTTCTGTTATTGGAAACTAAAGTCAATTAACTCTTGATCAGGAACAGTTGTCAGGAGTCATCCCCAGTCAGGATTCCAGCTGTAGTTTCGTTTCCTGAAAGAGCTTCAGTTCAAGGTAAAGAGCCAGATTCCCTCTAGCACTTGGAAGATTCTTATTACTTTAGGCAATTCTAGAGTTTCCTTCCCTCATGAGTTTCACTTACATTTCCAAAGATCTTACAATGAACAAATGTACCCACGTTTTCCAGAACATAAGCTCCCAATTTTTGAAAACGCACTATTTCTGTAATGTAAATATCGAGGAAAAGGAACCTACTTCTCTTGATTCACACATCCTACATGATGCTGTGGATTTCAGAATCAGACCCATTAACCAAAAAAAAATCAGAGATTAATAGCTTCTCTTTGTCTTTCATCTTTACATCTTGTTCAAATGCCAAACATCTCTTGTTGCTGGCAAGTAAGTCAGACAAAAACAGTTTCCAGGGTTTACCTTCCTTTAGTAAAGAGGAGACTTTAAAAAGGTGAGAGTAATAAATACATCTTGATAAGTTACATATAGGTATGATTTAGAGTTATCTGAACAATTCAGTAATATTATCAAGTATCTTCCTTGAAAGTTTTTGTTCTACTCAACAAAACATCAGAGTTGTTATCCTCCAGATTATTTTATCTGCTATGGAACTTTTTATTTTTTTTGACTGTACAATCATCAAAATACGTTTTCCAGAGTTAAGTTCTTACTAAAAAGATTAATGAAATGACTGAAGCATTCTGTACATTTACCCCAAAAGAGTACTGTATGTTTTGACAAAGAAAATAAGGCTTACATGCCAAAGCAATTACATGTAGTTTTCAGAGTTGGGTAAAGAAACCAAGTAACAAAATACTAAATCTAAGGTCCCCTACTTTAGGCAAAAAGTAAACCATAGGACGGTGTTCTTCCAAATGGTCCTTCTCAAAATTTTCCCTAATCTTAGTATTAAGAAGCATGTTAAGTATCACCGACTCCTCCAAAATATTCATACCCAAATCCACTAAAACACTGTTTGCTATTAGACTATAACTTTAAAAAGTAAGAGTAATTCCATAAAGGACTATATCTTGTCACATTGGGCTATCTCTTGTGTGTCTTATCAGCAAATGTGAAAACTGAAAGACAATGTGTGAGTCCAGTTCTCTATCATCTTTAGGTCAAAGGAGCCTTTATCAGGCAGCACACTCAAACTAAAAAAGGATAAAAGAGCAAACTTCACTCATTTCTTTTTTGTGTATAGAAACAGAAAGTAAACTACAGCTCCCAGACCAGGCCACAGTGTATATTTTACTCATATGTCTAGAGAAGTGCACTGTACATGTTATATGATATGACACAGAATCTATAGCAGTATCCACTTTTTAAAAATGCCATTTCTGTTACTTTAAATCAAAAAGTATGGGAGGAGATGGGCAATTGCCTTGGATGAGAGAGAAGATCGAGTACAGGATGAATTATCAGAGTCTGACTACAGGGGAACACTGCAAAACAAATGCAAATTTATTTTTTGGTAATGGCTTTTCTATTGAACCTACATTTTTGAGTTTAGGTTATATACTATTTTCGAGGTTACGTTACTGCTTACAATTTAAGAATGGAACATTGAATCACATCTTCTATGAATTCAGTTGGGTAATAAAAATGTTGCTAAGTGAATTGAGTATAAATATGAATAAGAATGTAGGCATTTATTCAGCACAGAGAGTGTATGATGTGTTAGTTGGAAGTTACAACTTATTTTTATCAAAGCTGCCCTTAGCAACTTTTACTGTGCAGTATTTGGCTGTCAAGGTTACCAGCTGTTCTTCACAACCAGCCAGGTTAATAATTTTTTCTCTGTTGTATAACAACAGAAACTGAGATAGGTTATACAAACCTTAGAACAAAAACAGAATAGAGAGTGTGTTATTTTAAATATTTTGAAAGCTATATATATATGCATGTATTTAAAGTATCAAATGAAGCTAGGTAATTAGCCTCTTAATTTGGAAGATCCATTTAATCAAGCTAGAAATTTTGAGCAGTATCAGAATATCAGTATTTGAGATTTGGGGTTTAACTTAACTGAAGTGGTTGTGTGGGCTCTACAAATTCATTTTATTACACTGATGTGATTGCATGAAATTATATAACTTTAAAGTAAAATTGTAATCATGAATAAGGTAAATATTGTCTAGGTTGTTCTTCCACCCAAATATGACGGTTATTTAGTAAATCTCTTATCAATATTTATGGTTTCAGATCAGTCATATAAAGAGCTTGAGAGACATCCATCCCATTTTTACAAAAAGAAAAAAACTACATAAACTGAAAACCAATGATTTTTCTTAGATCCATCAGAGAATTGTGGTCACATGGCAAATAGCCTCCCAGAATTCCAGAGTAGCAGGTATATTCTTTATGTGACACAGATCGGAGAATTACAGATGGGATCAGCTTACCTAGAGCAGAAATCACTGAATCCAGACACAGGTAGGAACACTGAAATGCTAATTTTCATGAACTACAAAATGCTGAACATGGACTAGCTCAAAAGCAAAAAAAAAAAAAAAAAATCCTGAAGGTTTTAGTTTTATGATAACCCCACACTTCTATGGGTGATGCCTCTGGGAGTTCCATAAAATTCTCATGGTGACGAGCCAGAAATGATCCCCTCATGACTCTGGTAGGGGGAAGTAGCCAGTTTCCATAATGAAGGTTCGCTTTCCAATTAAAAAAAAAAAAAAAAAAGACCTTAGTTACACCTAGAAGTAAGGGCAACTTACCCACCTGCCTTTCTAGGCTTCCTGTGTCATCTAGGTTGGGAAAGGGGAAAAAAAAAAAAAAGCCAAGATACACTTGCTAAGGTCATATCCATATCCCAGGCACACAAACAACTAAATTTAAAATTTAACCAAAAGATTACAGAGTACTTCCCATCCCTTACTTCTTACCACCATCAAAGGCTCTGGGATAACAGCGGATGCAGCTGAATGAGCTGCAAGGCAGGACTCTAAGAAGTTGTAGGGGGAAATCAGAGACAACGTGAGAGACAAAGATAGCAGAGGAATTTGAAGACCCTGGAAACTGCACCAATAGCAAATATTACACAGCACCCAACTGTTAGCTCAATTAATGTAAAACTTTATATTCATTGACCTCATTCCTATTACTCAGTATGTTATGTCCATTTTCAACATAATTATAAGACATGTTAATAAGCAAGAAAAAATACAATCTAAGAGACAAAAAAGCAAGCATCAGAACCAGATTCAGATATATGACACAGAAATTGGAATTATCATTTTAAAATAACTATAATTATTATAAGAATTCTAAAGGCAAAAATAGATGGGTAATATAAGCAGAATAAAATAATAGATGGGTAATATAAGCAGAAAGATAGAAACATTAAGAAAGAATAAACAGAAATGCTAAAAGTATAAAACACTAAAAGAAGTGAAGAATGCCTTTGATGGGCTCATCAAAAATATTAGTAAATTTAAAGATAGAGAAACTTAACAAACTGGGATACAAAGAGAAAACAAATGAGGGGAAAAAAAAAGAAATAGAACACCCACAAACTGTGAGAAAAATTCAAAAGGTATAATATCTATGTAATTGGGATACCAGAGGGAGAGAAGTTAAAGCAGAAGAAACATTTGAAGTAATAATAGCTTAAAACTTTTTAAAAATTAATGACATACACCAAGTCAGATCTAGGAAGCTCAGAATACAAAACAGGATACCAACAACAATAACAACAACCAAAACAAGTCTACACCTGGTCAAAGTATAGAAAACCAAATGGGAAGAGAAGTTTTGAAAGAAGCTAAAGGCAAAATATACCTTACCTACAAGAAAAAGAATAAGAAATACTGCCCACTTCTCATCAGAAACCATGCAAACAAAAAAACAGTGGAGCAACATATTGAGCGTTCAAAGCAAAATCCACCCATCTACAATTCTATATATCCAGAAAGTTATCCTTCAGATGTGAAAGAAAAATAAAGACTTTCTCAGAAAAACAAAAAAGTGAGGGAATTTATTGCAAGCAAACCGGCCCTGCAAGATGAAATCAAAAGAAGTTCTACACAAAGGAAAATGCTAAGGTCAGAAACTCGAATCTATGTAAATAAAGAAAAATAATCAGAAAAAGGATATCCTGAAGAAGGTAAATGAAATATTTCTGCATTCTCAATTGATGTAGTAGGCACCTTTGTGTTCAAAGTAATAACAATAACAATGTGTTGTGTGGATAAGTGAAATGAATCATAGCAATATTGTAAAAGAGAGGGAAGAATTGGAAATACTGTGTGATAAGTGACTTGCACTATCTATGAAGTGTTATCATGGAATTTGAAAGTGGATTTAGGTATGTTTTTAGTGTATACTCCAAGCTGTAAGGCAATCCATAATTTAAAAAATCAAAAAGAGATCTAATATGCAAGGAGAGGAGAGAAAATAAAGTCATATAAAATGCTCTTCTAAAGCCAGACGTGGCATGAAAAGGAAAGATTTTTTTAAAAAGAAAGAAGGAAGTGCACCTGGCTGGCTCAGTCCGTAGAGCATGCGACTCTTCATCTTAAAAAAAGGGGGGGGGGAGAAAGAAAGGAAATAGTGAAGGGCAATGAATAGAAAACAGTCACAAATGTGGTATAAGTATACATATGATAAACACATGATATAAATAAGTAATTGAACACATAAATAAAAGGAAAAGAGGCAAATTTCCATTGTAGAATTCTGCATAATTTATATACTCTTCCTTCAGAGGGAGAGCACAACCACCTCCCTCCCTCGTTAAGTATTATTTGAAAAATAAAATTCAACTGAATACATTTTAAAGATCTTATTGACTTTATTCAATGATTCATGAATTAGGCAGCATCCCTTCTAGTAGATAGAAAAAAACTCCAAAGAGCTGTACAAAATGGGAGACATTTATAGGCAGAAGGATGCTAGATAAAGAAATAACTAGCAAAGCAAAAATAAAATATTGGGACTATATCAAAATAAAAAGATTCTGTACAGCAAAGGAAACAACCAACAAAACTAAAAGGCACCCTATGGAATAGGAGAAGCTATTTGCAAATGATTTATCTGATAAAGAGTTAGTATCCAAAATATATAAAGAACTTATAAAACTCAACACCCCCAAAAGAAATAACCCAAGTAAAAATGGAAAGAAGACATGAACAGACATGGGGCGCCTGGGTGGCTCAGTGGGTTAAGCTTCTGCCTTCAGCTCAGGTCATGATCTCAGGGTCCTGGGATCCAGCCCTGCATTGGGCTCCCTGCTCAACGGAGGGCCTGCTTCCCCCTCTCCCTCTGCCTGATGCTCTGCCTACTTGTGATCTCTCTCTCTGTCAAATAAATAAAATAAAATAAAATAAAATAAGACATGAACAGACATTTCTCCAAAGAAGATATCCAGATGGTCAACACACATATGAAAAGATGCTCCTCAACACTTTTAAAAATTAAAATTAAAAAGAATTACTAGCAAAGAGCTAACTGTTTCAGGTAAGGTCACCTTCCTTTTGGGGACAGCAGGGGTCTCTCAGGCAGATTACTCTATTACTTTCAACCAGGTAATTCTAGAATGACTAGGTAAGATTACATTCCTGGAAGAAGCTAATGCTGTAATTATATTAAGTATTAAGTCTTGGTTTGGGACATGGGCTTAGCATAAGTCACTCCATTTTGGGTCTGTTGTCTCTTTTTTAACAGGGTGAACCATACATAGAAACCTCCTTCTTAAATACAAAACTGTATTTGTAAAAGAGAGGAAAGATATAAACTTAACAGTGTAAAAAACCAATAAATACTATGTTAGCCAGAGGGCCAAGGTCAATATCAAGAGTGATATGTCACAATGATAGCATGTACCCCTCATATGATGTTAACATGATACTTGACCTCTGTTGTCTTTCTCTTAAAAACCCGTAATTCCAGTCTAATCATAAGGAAACTATCAGGCAAATTCCAATATACAGGAACCCCACAAAATACCTGACTAGTACTCCTTAAAACTATCAAGTTGAAAAATAAGAAAACAAGGAAATTTTGAGAAACTATCCCAGCCAAGAAGAAACTAAGAAGACAAGACAACTAAATATAGTGCTATTTCTGAGATGGGATCCTGGAACAGAAAATGACATCAGATAAAAATAAGGAAATCTGAGTAAACTATGGTTAATAACAATGTATCAATATCTTTCTGTTAATGGTAACGAACGACATGTACCACACAAATGTAAGATGCTAGTTATAAGGAAAACTGGATGCATGGCATATGAATATATGGGAATTCTAACACTATCATATCAATTTTTCTATACATTTAAAAATATTAAAAGGGCAAATATTCTAAAAAAAATTAAATCTATTACTTAAAAAATGTTTGCATTATATATTAGTAGTTCATAAAATGTCCTTGGCACTCTTGAAGAATATATGCCTATAATGTTTCCTTCTGAAGGCACACACTGGAATTACATTTTAATATCAATTTAATATGATTGATATTGCTTATATGGATAATTAAATAAACATAAAAGTTTACTTAAATAATATAATAGATAAAATAATAAATAAATAAAATAATAACTATTTTTATATGTTGCCCAGTGGTCTAATAGTGTAGACTCAGTGAATATTAGTGAAAGAGCTCACATTATGGACCTAAGAACTTTTGTTGAAATCTGAATGAGCAGGAAAACATATGAACTAGTTTAAGAAGGACCGGACTTGGTGTCCTTCAAAACAAAGTCCATGGGACTTGAAAGCAGGAAGTTAAAGGATTTAACCCTAGAAAGAAAATAGACACAAAGCACATTGGTCCCATTTAAATTCTCCCTTTCATATACGGGTGGACATAAAACTCTAGAAACACTTCCTGAGACAAAATCTAGTTTTCTCCACACCAGAAGCTGTGTATGAATCAAATTACAATCTGATGTCCTTGCTGGAAATGAAAGCTCTCAAGGAATCTTTTAAAGTCTGCTTATTTGAAAAGATAAACTTTTTCTTAGTAGCAACAACAAGAAATATGAAATCTCGGGGCAGAAAATAGATCATCCGAGCTAGGGCAGAAGAACCCAACGTTGCATCAAGGGTTAGTGGTGAGAATATGCATTATGGAGGAGGAAGAGAACCCATGTGTCTTTTTAGATTGTACTAGAAGAATAAGATGCCACCAGAGAGACTGACTCCCATCATGAGGAGATTCGTTATAGGTCCAGGTAGGAGAAATGCCTCCTGGGGAGCTGGTTTCCTGCTGGAGGACATGCTCAATAGTATGTAAGACTGTTCTATCTTCTGTGGTGTGCCTCAGTTAGAGATGATGAGCCTACCAGCAGACCCTCCACATGAGGGTCTGTACTATAACCAGAAGAAGGGGAGAGAGTAAAACACTTCAGGACAGAGATAGTATTTATGATTTTTATTCTTTTAGGAGATGAGACACTAGAAAAGAAAGAAGGGTTTGGAGAGAGAACAGGAAGTGGTTTGGGGCCTTGGAAGGACACCCGCACATTTGCAAGCCCAGCTTCCCCGTAACCAACCCCCCGCTCCACCACCGACTAGAGTGGTTGCAACCAGGTCGGTGCTCACCAAGGCCTGCATATTCAATAGCTGTCATAGCATAAGCCACTAATACTGCACTTGTCTTACTAGGCTGCAATGGAAGATGCACGACTTACTGTAGTATTCCCCAGACTTGACTTACAGGTCAAGTTTCATGATGCATGCACCATGAAGGGAGAGGACCCCAGGTGAATCTGGAAAAGGGGAGGTGTAAGCTGACTGGAACACCAAGGAAGAGGGCATTTTCCTATCGCAATATAAGTTCAGCATCTAGCATCATGCTTGGCATAGAGTAAGGTCTCACTAAGTGTTTGTTTGATTAAGCATTGATTCATTGCTAGGAGGTGGTGGTGTATATTTTGGAAGGAGAGAAACCAGTGGGGTCATGTGGACATGAATTTAAATCCTAGCTCTGTCACTGTACTAATTTTGTGACCTACAGGAAGTTATTTGAACCTTGGTTTCTATATATATACAAGAACAATAATAATATTTATTTTACAGTGCTTTACATAGGATCACAGTATACATATATGGCATCCAACAGAAGACCAGGTGTAGCAGACCGCAGACATTGTAAAAATATAGCTATGGTTAGTCTTATTATTTTTTCACATTACTTTTTCCCAAAATGACAAGGGTTATTTGTTATCAAGGGTAGAAGAAATCTCTGATCCTTTCTGTCTGTTCCAATGGCCTAGCTAAGTATGCAGATGCTTCTATTTAACCAAACCTATGTAAGTGAATAAAATTATTTTCACTACAATGTAGAGTTGATATTCAAAGCATGCAAAAGTATCATGATGACATAAAGTATGTGTATATCTCCAGTGATATCGGGAGTATACATATCCATTTGCAGTTACTCACCCCACCTAAAGATTCACAGTGTAACTATGCATTCCAGAGCTCATCTACCTCATTTGCTAAACCCACTGCAATCAAGGAAGAGTGTTCAACCAGTTATTTAAATTAAAATTTTGTGATTTTCCAACTATCACTCTGAGATTTCTGTTAGTCATGATTTCTAGAAAGAGAACCAGTAGTTTCTAGGTCTTCCTCAATAAATAAAGTACCCATCTAATAAACACAGTGCCCATCTAATAACAAAGGTTCATTTAGCCATCATTTTCTGCCAATGCTGGAGAAAAAAAACCTTTGAAAATTCATTTATTTCTGCCCACCAAGAAGGGACGATACCAGTTACCTACTTAATATTATCTTTCCATGATTACTAGTGGTAAAAATAATCCACTTCCACTTTTAAAGTTTGTTCCATAATAAAAATATGTAAAGAATAGTAGCAAATTTTATGTTAGCTTCAGGTATGCATTCTTTAAAAAATACTCGTTACTATGCTTGCATTTAAAGAAAAATCAGAGATTTAAGGAAAACCTACCAGGTCTCTTCTCTTGCCCTCTCACTCACTCACTCATTGTTTTGAATGTCTTGTAGCATCTTCTGAATGTTTAATACCAATTTTGAAAAAAAAATCAATCTCAGGACTATCTAGCCCTTTTTGGACAGGTGCTTTCTCTCAAATTCACAAAAGAATGAAAGAAAAAACAAACCAAGCAACCTCCTTGCCAACAAGGCCTCCTGATAACAAAGAAAAACTGTTAACTTTGCTCAGTCCTTGCCTGAAAACATTCTTCCTCACTGCTCCTTCTGCCTCTCGCTGTCAAACTACAGTAACAGCTTCAAGTTTCTGCATCTTTTGCTAATGCTAAGGGCAGAAGAGGAAGGTAGCCGCTTGCCCTTTAAAAAACAAGATAGAAATCAAGTAAATCAAGAAAAAATATTAATAGTAATATTAAGAGACTAACTTCAGTTTTTATGTCTTGATAGAGCAAATGGATGGGATTTTTTTTTAATTTCCATTATGGCGGATAAGGAGAACAACAGTCCATCAGTGTGTGTGTGTGTGTGTGTGTGTGTGAGACTTATTCACATGGTAAATACAATACTTCCTTCTGATCCCAGTGTGCATAATCTCACTAAATATTTGAGCTCTACTGACAGAGTTTGTTCAGCAAGGGTTAAGACACCTTCACAATCGGGTTTGAATATAAGGTTTCCTTGAGACCCCATAACAACTCTGTATGTGAATGTCTTCCACAACAGTGTCAGCCTTACATCTAAAAGGAGTCAGACGTAAGTGCACAGATGTCCTTTTGTTCTTTTGCTTGATTTATTAATCTTTATATGATTTACTGGACTCATTCCTGTTCTTTTTTATAATAGCTTTATTGAGACTATAGAAAGAGTATGTGAATTGTAATTCACATACAATAAAATTCACCCTTTTAAAGTGCACAATTCAACAGTTTCTAGTATATTCCCAGAGTTGCTCCCCCATCACTATCTAATTTTAGAACATTTCATCCTCCAAAACCCCATTCTCATTAACAGTCACTCTTCTTCCAGCCTCTGGAACCCAACTAATCCACCTTCTGACTCTGGATTTGTCTCTTCCAGACAGGATATTTTCACATTGCTCCTTTGTTTTTACACACTTACACAGACTTTCTCAACACCAGTCACCTAGTGTGTTTCACTTGGGCATTTAAATCAGAGTTATATCTCCAAAGAGAAATTATATGTTAAAAATCTCTTTCTTTTATTATTTGCGGCATAATTGACATTTAACACGACATTAGTTTCAGGTGTACAACATCATGATTGGATATTTGTATACATTGCTAAGTAATCACCACAATAAATCTAATTACCATCTGTCACCACACATCATTACACAACAACTCTCTTAGCAGCTTTCAAATATGCAATACAGTGTTCTGAGCTGTGGTCACCATGCTCTACATTACATCCCAGGACTTATTTATTTTATAACTGCAAGTTTATACTTTTGGACCCCCCTTCACCCATTTTACCCACCTGCCTCTGACAACCACCAATCCATTTTCTGTATGTATGGGTTTGTTTGTTTTTTAAGATTTTTATTGATTTACTTGACAGAGACAGCAAGAGAGGGAACACAAGCAGGGGGAGTGGGAGAGGGAAAAGCAGGCTTCCCACTCAGCAGGGAACCCAATGCAGGGCTCGATCCCAGGACCCTGGGATCATGACCTGAGCCAAAGGCAGATGCTTAACAACTGAGCTACCCAGGTGCCCCCAGTGGATTTTTTTTTAATTTTTAAGAGAAGAATTCCTTACTCATTTCTTAAAGACTAATAAGTTATGAAATGATTAAGCTCCTTAGATGAATTAATCCATTTTAACAAATATTTATTGAGGCATTTAACCAGCGTGTCCTCAAGTGCGGAGTTCACATGACCTAAACAGAATTACGTGGGGTACTTTATTTATTATTATTATTATTATTATTATTATTATTATTATTATTATTTGCCCCAGGAGTACAGGTTTGTGAATCATCAGGCTTACACCTTTCACAGCACTCACCATAGCACAAACCCTCCCCAATGTCCATAACCCATCCACCCTATCCCTACCCTCCCACCCCCAGTAACCCTCAGTTTGTTTTGTGAGATTAAGAGTCTCGTATGGTTTGTCTCCTTCCTGATCCCATCTTGTTTCATTTTTTCCCTCCCTCCTACCGACAAACCCCCACCCTGCCCCTCCAATTCCTCCTCATATCAGAGAGATCATACAATAATTGTCTTTCTCTGATTGACTTATTTCACTTAGCATAATACCCTCTAGCTCCATAGGTGGGGTACTTTAAAAAGAAGAAGAAATTTGGTATCCACCTCACATCTAATTAGACTTTCAAGGAGGAGACAAAGAAGACTTCACCTTACAGGGCCTCTAGTTATTCTTTTTTTTTTCTCTCTTTTAATATTTTATTTATTTATTTGAGTGAGAGAGAGAGAGAACAAGTGATGGGTAGGAGCAGAGGGAGAGAGAAGAGAGAAACAGGGTCTCCACTGAACAGGGGCCTAAACACGGGGCTCGATCCCAGGACATGAAGGTCCCAGGACCCAGAGCCAAAGGCAGACGCTTAACTGACTGAGCCACCGAGGCACCACACCTCTGGTTAATCTTCTGCACACTAACATTTGTTACTTGGAGGCCAACCCTGAAGAAGGTCTGTAGATAAAACAGTGAGTAAGACACAGCATTTGATCTGAGATGATTTCAACACATTAGTGTAATGTGTATTTTAGTAAATTTTGCCAATGGTATTTTAGTAAAATTACACGAATATGCTGATATGAAAAGAAACATTGAAAGAAAAGATTCTCAGTGACAGCCACTTTTCTGCTTCTTACAGAATATTCCACAAATACTATTTTTTTCACTATTAAGTATGTCACGTGGTATAAGATGCTGTGACATAGATACAATTTCCATATTTGATCTTGTATTAAAAATACTTGTGTTACAAGAAAGAGTGCTCTACATCACTCAGCATCAGGGAAATCCAAATCAAAACACAGTGAGATATTACCTCACACCAGTCAGAATGGCTAAAATCAACAAGTCAGGAAACGACAGATGTTGGCGAGGATGTGGAGAAAGGGGAAGCTTCCTATACTGTTGGTGGGAATGCAAGCTGGTGCAGCCACTCTGGAAAACAGTATGGACATTCCTCAAAGAGTTGAAAATAGAGCTACTCTACGACCCAGCAATCACACTACAGGGTATTTACCCTAAAGATACAAATGTAGTGATTCACAGGGGCACGTGCATCCAAATGTTTATAGCAACAATGTCCACAATAGCCAAACTATGGACTAGATGTCCATCAACAGATGAATGGATAAAGAAGATGTGGTATATATATATACATATATATATATACGTATATATATATACACATATACGTACACACACACAATGGAATACTATGCAGCCATCAAAAGAAACGAAATCTTGCCATTTGCAACGACGTGATGCGAATGGAACTAGAGAGTATTATGCTAAGTGAAACAAGTCAATAAGAGAAAGACAAATATCGTATGATCTCTCTGATATGAGGAATTGGAGGGACAGGGTGTGGGGTTGTGGGGGGTAGGGAGGGAAGAAATGAAACAAGATGGGATCAAGAAGGAGACAAACCATAAGAGACTCTTAATCTCATGAAACAAACTGAGGGTTACTGGGGGTGGGTGAGTAGGGGTAGGGTGGCTGGGTGATGGACTTTGGGGAGGGTTTGTGCTATGGTGATTGCTGTGAAATGTGTAAGGCTGATGATTTACAGACCTGTACCTCTGGGACAAATAATACATTATATGTTAATAAAAAAAATACTCGTGTTAGCATGAATTCATTCACTTATTTATTCATTAAATGAATATGTATTGAGTTACTGGTATCATGCAATGTTAAAGACAGTAAATCAAATGAATAAAGTCTTCAAACTGTTAAACTAAAAGAGGAGGCTGAACACAAGAGACATTCAAAGAAGAGAACATTGGATTGGCAAAGGCTGCATGGGGAAAAAAAAGTGAACTGTTTCTCTGAGGATGTATAGGATTCCTCTGGAAACCAATAGACACAGGCTATTCATATAGTGGATAACGTATAAATGAAAGTGTATAGAGCACCAAAACATGTTACCCGGTTCAAGTTAAATCAAGTTTGATACCAGTTAGATCCAACGAATCAATCTACCTCTTTGGAGTCAAGTATGTGCTGGTACCAAGACTATATGAGAGAGATTTGAACAAAACAACTGGTACGTGACTATTTTATATTTGTGCCATGTAAGAACCTGGAGACCAGTATTGGGGATACCCAGGGAGAGACCCTTAAAATAGTATATCCTAGTGAGAACAGCTCTATGCACTCAATGGGAAAATGTGTCCATCTGCCAATATGAGGTTGGTCTTTTCACTCTTCAATTGCTGAGAAGCCAAAGGGCTCCCTCCATCCCTTCTCCAGATAAAAGAGGGAGAAGAGATGGAAGAACAGTGTCAACCTTTGTCTGCTGTGATGGGGAACTGAGCACCTGTTGCTCCTCAACAACTAGCCTGTGAGTAAAGAATCCTGTTAGTTCGGCTACTAATGTGGCTCTTTCCTCTGGGTGTGCCCCAGAAGGTGGATCAGAACATCAACAAACAAGGAAAATGCAACATGATACATCTAACACAGTCAAATAAGGAAGGAGAGAGAAAGGGGGAAAATAAGCTTAGATTAAGCATCCCAAAAATATAAAAATTAAACCACTAGAACAGACAAGCCAGACCATGAACAATAGTGAGCATTTAGGGAGTTTCAATCACGGTACAAGAGGCTTTATAGAAATACAAAACTAAAAATATTCAATAGATGTTGAAAAATAGGACAGTTACTGGTGAGATCAGAATTGGTGACCTCGATGCTGCAAAGTAAGAAACACCTTAAAGCACAGAGCCAAAAGCGTAAAGAGACAGAAAACTATACCGGGAACGTGAGAATTTGGAAGAGAGATCTTATAGAAATGTATATGGATTGTTCTGGAGTTCTGGGGGTAAGGACAGAAACAGAGGGCAAGAAATGAAATAAAATAAACATCTATTTTTTTTTTCACATGGGCTGAATAAAGAGCCAAGCCTGCAGATAAAAATTATTCATTAAACAACCCAGGCAAAGTTAATGATTAAAAAAATGCTTGGAGAAATTCCAGAACTTCAAAGAAAAGGAGAAAACACTGACAAGCTTCCAGAGAGAAGAAACAAATTACCTAAAAAGGAAAATGGATCAGAACAGCCACGGGCTAAGTCATCTGCCACAGGGGCAAAAACAAAGCAGCAGAAAACCATGTACAGAATATTGAGAAGTTAGAATTACAGCCTGATCATTCCATTCCTAATCAATATACTAGTTCCTGACAGGGAAAACAGAAAGATGTACGTGGATATGGTACCCTTCCGTAAATACACTATTCTTCTTCCTCATCTAACAAACACAGTTATACGGGGGAAAGACCTCAAGAGACAGGAAGGCAAGGGGAATAACAGTGGGGGAGGAGAGGGATGCATGTCCTATTTCATATACGTACAATTGAGATGAATGCAATAAAATGGTCATAAAGATGCTCAAGATGGAAGAGAAATCCTTGAAATCAAATGACTGTAAATCATCAAAACTGAAGAGAAGTGACATTGAGAGGAAAAATATAAGAACCTGGGACTGAAAATATTAAATTATGCCAATTAAAATGTGGAGCTAGGGTGCTGTAAAGGAGAGAGAAAAGAAAGAAAAAAAGAAAGTCTCTTTCAGATTGTGGTCAATAAGAAGACCAGGGAAATGAATATGTTAAAGCCTCAGCTTGTGGAGAAGGGTGCTGAGGAGCAGGGAATGAAGTCCTCAGGAGGTTTAAGCTGGTGACTTGTCCCCAAGCCCAGCAGGGACACGTGAGTGTGCCAAAGGCAGCCAAGCCAGGGATGATGACTACAAATGAAATAAAACCAAGGGAAAAATAAATACAACTTGATCAATTTTTTTTAAAAAATGTTTTTAAGGATAAAGAGAAAAGAAACGGTAACTAGAGACACTAAAGAAACAGATCTACTAGAGTACAAATAAAATAAAAAAGAGGAAAATAACTGAATAAGTGATCAACAAAGTTAGACATGTACAAGATACATATTAGAGAGGAAGAAACGTAGATCACATTTCTATCCTAAAACAAATGAAATTGGGAATAAATTACAAAAACCACACCAACATAATCTTACCTACTTATAAATAAAGCATAATAGTCCACAATAACTTTTGGATTAAAGCAGAAAATGCATAACATTTATAAATTTACAAAGGTATAGAAAGAACACACCATGCCAAAACCCATACAATCTAACAAAACTGTCAGTGAAGAAATGGTATTGCCTCAAGTGCTTTAATTATTAAAGAAAACAGTTACTGTGCTGAAATTTCTCATTATCAAAATGTAATTTTAATACTTTATTTTGGATCTAATTCAAACTATCTTTTAAGGTTCATGGTTTTCAGTCACTTTAATATCTACATTTAATCAGCCCCATCGATCAAATAATTTCAACAGAAGTCTTCTCTAAAGGCAAAAGAAAAGACTAATAAAAAATAGTCCACATAGTAGGTGATTGGATGAAAATGGAAACATTCATTAAAACATTAAAATAAGAGCATTTGAAGTAACTGGATATTTTGGTGACTTTTTAAAATCAGCTTGGGCTGCCATAACAAAATACAACAGATTGAGTAGCTACAACAACAGGAATCTATTTCTCACAGTTCCGGAAACTGGGAAGTTCAAGGTCAGTGTGCCAGCCAATCCTGTTCGGCTGTGAGGGCTCTCTTCCTGACTTGAAGCCAGCTGCCTTCTCCCGGAATCTTTCCTTACATGGCAGAAAGAGACAGAGAGCTTTGGTCTCTTTACCTTCTTACACACTAATCCCACATGACTGAGCCATCCTCATGACCTCATCTAAAGTTAATCACCTCTGAAAGGTCCCATCTCCAGATATAATTAAACCAGCGGTCAGAGCTTCAACCTATGCATGGGGAGGGGGGGTGACACAATTCAGTACATAGCAGGACCCATCACTGCTTTTGTATTTTCATTGTCTTTATTTAGAACTCCTGTTCAATTTAAAATTAATCCAGTTTCCTACTCAAGCACAACTGTGAAATATACTTCAATGTTATTATAAATGTTTATATATACAGTGAGTTGGAAATCCTTTCTTTAGTTAAGGAGTAATTCTGAATTTGCTTCCTGCATATAGTCAAAGAAGGACTCTGATACCTAGGCAATCAGAGACCTTTAAGTACACTCTTTCTTCAGAAGCTTTCTAAAAACAGTGCACAAACTAAACACAGCCAGCTGTTGGAAGTATCTATTAAACATTAACAGTTCCAGGTAAAATTATCACAATCCGCACTTTACACATAAGAAGCTATCTCTGAGATTATTACTGTAATACTTAACTATACTGCTAACAATGGAAGAGTGCTTAACAGCTAGTCAACTTGCCACTGCAGATATTACAAAGGGAAGTTAATGTAGTTGAAAGTAAAACAACCAGGGAATCATAAAAGTAAGGTAAACAGGGGTGCTTGGGTGGTGCAGTCATCTGAGCTTCGGACTCTTGGTTTTGGCTCAGGTCATGTTCTCAGGGTGGTGAGATCCAGCCCTGTGAGAGAGATCCCGCTGAGCATGGAGCCTCCTTGGAGTTTCTCTGTCTCCCTCTTCCTCTGCCCCTCTCTCCCACCATGCACACAGGCACACTCTCTCCATCTCTAAAATAAAGAAAATCCTGTTTTTTTTAAGTTTATTTTTATTTATTTTTTTATTATGTTCAATAAAGAAAATCTTTTTTTTTAAAGCAAGGTAAACAAAATCATAGGGTAGTTAACTAATTGACATGACACATGCAGATCTTCAGAATTATTCACTGCTTGAAATTCTTCGTATTGAATGAGGATATGAATTCTTCATATGAAATGACTTCATATAATCCTTTGTATGAAATTTTCTTTTTCTGTTCTGTGGCAATAAACAAAGCCCACCCAAATGAGAACAAACAAAGGCTTTATTCAGAGCTTGCCATAACAAGAGTCAGTCGCCACCAGTTGTGCCTGGCAGAGACTCAAAAGGCAGACAGAGGAGCGGGAAAGCTTTACAGTGGGAGAGAAATGAAAGGTTTTGGGTCTGCCCTGATTGGAGGCATGTGGCATGAGGACACTGGATGCAGGCTAAGTAGAAGTAAGGCATTCTAGATAATTGCTTAGGGGAGCGTGTTTGACTTTCTTTGTTTGGTTGTAAGTTAGAAGTGGAAGCAGAAATTAGGAAAGCTGACAGTTATTGATTACTTCCAGTTTGGGCTGATTGCAAGAGAATATGGTTTTGCTTCCTGGCCTGGTTTTTGCAGATTGTGGATGAGGGCTCTATTTCTATATGTGGTCTGGCTGTTGTCCATTTGTATTCAGTCTCCCAGTTCCCAACCTGATAAATGTTTGACAAATATTGCTCCAATAGAATTTGAATTCAGGGGCTCGATCAGTTATGTGAAAGTACTCTTGGTTTCTGCTCAGGTCATGATCTCAAGGATCGTGGGCTCGAGCTCGCCTTGGGCTCCATGCTCAGGGAGGAATCTGCTTGAGATTCTTTCCTTCTGCCCCTTCCCCCTTTTGCCCCCCCCCCCAGATAAATATATAAACCTTTAAAAAAAAGTGTGAATCCATAATGATTTGAGGTAGTGAAAGAAGAAATAGACAAGTCCTACTTCTAAGAAAATGCAAATCAATCTGATCATCTCTCATTTTAGATAAATTGTTTTACAATAATAGGCTTTTTTCTTTTATTACTACATTTTGTGCTACCTCCTGTATTAACTAAATTGCTTTTCAAGCATATAATTTTAAGCCCATGAAAAAATATGTGTAGGGCTAAAATAGCCCTATTTCATTTTACATCATATATATGTAAGTTGTGAAAATGTTTCAGAATAGGTGTCATCTTGTCATTTTACCATTATCACAAAAAAAATCCTGAAGTGTTAAATTATATGATACATATTGATAGGGAATATATTCTAGGTGTAGCTTTTAGGTTCACTTGAATGAGGCTTTCAGTATCCCCAGGCATTCATATCAACGTAGATATTCTACTCTATTACCTGTGGTCAAAGGGCTGATGTCAGCTTCAGGGTAATAAAAGCCATCACCACCATAACAACAATTATTATTACCATTTAACAAGCTATGACTGTCTGCCAGGATTTCTGTGTATATTCACATTCAAGTTTACTTAATCTTTGCAACACTTTAAATGTAGTCTAAAATAGAAAGTTAAGTTCTATGGACTCATTTATTCATTCAAGAAACATTTACTGAGCCTCTCTGAGGTCCAAGGGCAACTGGCTCAAGTGGACAAGTCAGGAGTCAGACCCAACCCTGTCGGCATGCACTTTCTGTGTTCTTAGTCAGATGTGTCCAGTCTTCTCTGTGAGCTGAGGTTCATTCAAAAGAAATAAACCTTTTGAATTTTAGGCTTTAAATTATAGACAAGAATATCCTGAAAAGTTTTTCTATCACTAAAATTGAGTACATGGAGCACATAAAGAAGAAGAATCCAAAAATCAGATTTTATACTTGGCCTTTAATAAAGTCGCCTAAAGGGATGTTTGGTAATGAATTTTTTTTTTCCAGTTGGCAAATAGTCATCATGACATGCTGCTTGGGGATGTTGAAGGGCTGTGCATTTGAGATATGATGATGAGAAGAAGGCAGGAGTTCATGAAGCAGTAACAAATATATTCCATGTGGTGGTTAATTTTAAGTGTCAACTTGATGGGGCCATAGGATGCCCAGACATTTGGTCCAACATTACTCTGGGTGTTTCTAGGAAGGTGTTTCTGGATGAGATTTACATTTATCAGTAGACTGAGTAAAGCAGATTGCCGTCCATAATGTGAGTGAGAGTCGTTCAGTCAAGTGAAGACCTGAATTGAACAAAAATGCTCAGGAAGCAGGAGCTCCTCCTGCCTGAATGCTTGAGCAAGAACATTGATCTCTTCTTCCCCTTTGGACTTTGATTGATCATTATATTCCTTGAGTCTCCAGTCTGCTGGCGTGCAGACAGGAACTTACACCATCAAAACTCAGATATGTTCTCAGGCTGTTGGACTCAACCGGAAATACATTGGCCCTCTTTGGCCCCCGGCTTGCCAGTTCCTTAAAATAAAACAATGTCTCTCTTTCTACAGAAAGAAGGAAAGATGGATCATAGATACATAGATACACAGAAATGTATATGTACAGATATGTATGTGTGTGTATACATATATGTACATACACACACACATACATTCTACTCATCCTATCAATTCTGTTTCTCTGAAGAAACCTGACTAAAGTAAACCACCTTAATTCTCTGCTGGTGGCGGAAAACAACACCACAATTTTTATAAAGGGTAGCTGAGCTATTTATCAGGAAAAAATATTTTTAAATATACCATGAATTTTTGAAATGTTTCCATTTCACAGGCCTATCATAAAGAAATAATTAGAAATAAATACAAATTTATGTACCCAGAAACCTGTTGCAAAAAATAAAAATATATAATTTAGATATACAGTGATAGAGGGATGGTAAATAGAATGTAGAAGAGCCAAGTGGGGAAATAGACAATTAAAATCATGTTTTAAAAATCAAGTTATAAAGAAGATGTGGTATATATATATAATGGAATACTATGCAGCTATCAAAAGAAATGAAATCTTGCCATTTGCAACGACGTGGATGGAACCAGAGGGTATTATGCTGAGCGAAATACGTCAATCAGAGAAAGACAATTATCATATGATCTCTCTGATATGAGGAACTTGAGGGGCAGGGCAGGGAGGTTGTGGGGGGTAGGGAGGGAAAAATAATGAAACAAGATGGGGTAGGGAAGGAGACAAACCATAAGAGACTCCTAATCTCACAAAACAAACTGAGGGTTACTGGGGGGTGGGAGGGTAGGGATAGGGTGGATGGGTTATGGACATTGGAGAAGGTTTCTGCTTTGGTGAATGCTGTGAAAGGTGTAAGCCTGATGATTCACAGACCTGTACCCCTGGGGCAAATAATAATAATAATAATAAATAATTTTTTAAAATCAAGTTATATGTTAATATCTGAAAATTTTTATGTTATTTGTAATTCTCTGTATTGTAGTAGGTTTCTTGGTTTGTTTGGTTGTTATGCTTTATAATGGCCACCATCTTACATGGCAATGGCTTTAAGAATTGTGCTCTATTTCTCTGTACTTTGCCTCTGGGTATGGTCATGTGAGAAACTTTTAGAAACATAAAGAAGCATATATGCAGTACGTTATAATGTATGCACACTTGAAGCCATTTAAAATAATACTGTGCATTGTTTATGGGCAAAATCATAGTAAAGTTAATAAATCACAGACAGGAAGGATAATCAATTACTTCATGATCATGGTTTCTTCTGATAATGAAGGGAGGGAACAGGATTGAGAAGAGGTGTTGTAAAAGGATTTTCAACTATCTTATTTTAGTTTTACTTATCTCAATTTTAAATGCCAAAAATAAATATAGCTATATATTATTTTTAAGGGATGGGTACAAATGATCATTACATCATTTTATGTGTTTGAAATATGTCTTCTTTAAATGAAAAGATATAACGGAGTTACCTGAAAGCCTAACAGAAATAAGGAAAAAATATTTCAGATGAATACTTGCAAGTGATTATATGAAACATCAAATGTTTCTTAAGTACCATTTTAACCAGTGAGGATGTGTAATAGAAAAAGTATTACATTCAAAATAACTATGAGATATAAAATTCCCAGGAATATTTTCACAGGAAATATGCACTACATATGACAGACTTAATTAAAGAAATGGAGAAATATGTTAACAGGTAGAAGGAAATTTTTCAAATGCTAATTCTTCAATTAAATAATTTTATATACGTTCAACTAAACCCCAGTGAGGTTTAATTTGAACTCCCTGGGAGACTGCAAATTCTGTGAAATCATAAATGGCCAAAAAGCTCAGATATTTAATAAGAGAACATAAAAAGAAGGACCTTGAAATTTCAGTAATTAAAAGAACAGGTTACATATGCAAAGATATTACTAAAACCTCAATGGATCATGTTTCTGGAGAGATATATACCTTAGCATTCTTATTTATGAGAATTTCTATTTATAATTCTTTACATGAATCCAGTACATAATTACCTTTTCATTACGAACAGCTAGGAATGAAATGAATCCAAAATAGTGGAGAGTCAATTAACTATACTTTCAGAGAAAAAAATTCGTTTTCTAGGATCTCCATCGAACACAATCTAAACACAGAATAGGTGGATGCTGAAGGTTCTGCCGGTGTTGTTGGAACAACCGTGCCAGACTTCACGAAAATACAGAAAGTGCACTAAGGAAGTGAAGATCTGTGGCTGCAGCGCCTGCTGGAGAAATTATCTCTGGGCCACAGAATCCCTGGAGAAACCACCATCAGCTCCCCAAATGAGGAGCTACCCTTTCATTTTTTTTTTTTTAAATATGACCAATCAGTATACGACACTGGATGTAGGAGGAAAAGAGCAGGAAGAATTGATCACTCCACACTCAAGAATGAGGGAAAAAATCTACCAAAGAAAATAGAATTAATGAAAGAAATTACAGAGGACTTTACAAATAGCTCATTAGTATTCCCAGGCAGATTCAAGAGAATTGCCATGATAAAAACAAGAACAAGTTTCAAAGAGAGGCATTCGGGCTTCAGGAAAAGGTCTTGGAAATTGAAAGCATGATCAAAAAAAAAAAAATTCCTACCTCACTCGTAAATCAAGAACAAATTGCAAGTTCTAGAAACAAAATTTGTGAAGATCAACTATATTAAAACTATGGGAAAGTGAAAAGATTCAACACGGGGAAAAAAGGTAAAATATGTGCTTGGCAAAGGTAGGCAAGCATACAGCATACAGAAAGAAAACATACAGAAATTAATAATCAAGCAAATTCGTTACAACAAGTTTCCATAGCTGATGAAAACATTTTGGGAAAACACACTTAACACAAATCCTATTAGAAATTTTGGCTTCCTACAAGTTTCTAGAGACACACATATACACATGCAAAAAAACACAGCACCAAAATAAATGAAAACAGCAAACAAACACACAAAACACCCAGGTTTACAAAGGAAAGAGAACCACAATGGCTTTGTGGTTCCTATCTGCAATACCACAGTCAATGTTAACAGAATTATAGGAAATCTCTCAAACTAGAGTTCAGTTGGGAAGACAAAAGCAGGAGAAGCAGGTTAAGTTACAGAATATTAAACATGTTCCTTTTTTTTTTTTTACTATATATGCATGCATAGCCAAACAAAAATGTGGAAACTTTGACGTGTTAGTTGTTTAAACACAATGACATCATGACATGTGTTAACATTCATGCCTAAAAGGAGTCTAAAAGGGTATTCTAGAACCAATTCCAGCGGAGGTAGTGGATTTTCCCAGCACCAACAAGCAATGCTCTGACACCAACTGGGTGTCCTCAGTTCTGACACTGGCTACCTGGAGCTCAGATCCCACAGTGAAGGACTCAGTCCCACAAGACTGCCCCTATCCCCCCTTGTTCAGGTGCCAATCCCAAATCCAGGTGATCACCTGTGCTTCTGACCAATCACCTATAAATCCGAGGTTCCCACCATCTCCTCCTCAGAAGAGCAGGTCACAGAACTCAGGAACACTCTGTACCTAGTGTACACTGGTCTATTATAAAAGAATTTGATAAAGGATCCAGAAGGGAAGAATGATTAGGGCACAGAATGTGGGAAGGGGCAGGAAGCCTCTCTTCCAGGGGTGCCCCTCTCCCCACACCTCCACATGTTCACTGACCTGGCGGCTCTCCAAACGCCACACCTTTGGGATTTTCATGGAGACTTCATCATATAGGTCTGATCAATCATTAACTCCAGTTTTAGCCCTTCTCCCATCTCAAAAGAATGGAGCAGGACGGGGGGGG
>LNAC01000266.1:68813-199955 GCA_002007465.1 Ailurus styani
GGGGGGGGAGGTGAGGGGAGGCGAATACTGGCTGAAAATTTCAAGCTTCTGATCATGGCACAGTTTTTCTGGTGACCAGGCTTCATGCAAAAGCCCACCTAGACTCACCTCATTAGAACAAAAGACACTGCTGTCACCCAGAAAATTTGAAGGGTTTCAAGAGTCCTAAGTCAGGAACCCAGATCAAAGACCAAATACTAGAACAAAAAAATGTTCCTAGTGTTCTTGTCATTTAAGAATTTACAGGGGTTTTTGCTGGGCTGTGCCAGAAACAGGGACAGAGACATATAAAAGAAAGATATATTTCTTATTATAAATCACAATCTCACGATGTCTCTCTTAGGGTCCAAACACTGATTTCTCTGCCTGCATGGAGCCCTCCCTCCATTAGGGCAGACAGAAAACCCAAATGCAAAGCCAATGAGGATGCACGGTGAGGACGATCTCTTTCCTGCAGTACCAGGAAGCCAGCTTTGAAGGAATCCTATCCTGGCCACAGGGATTATGTGCAGGGTGGCCCCTACTGCTGATGCTCAAGTCTTAAGGGGTAGCAGAACTTAACCAACTCACAGGAAAGGAGAAAGCATTCCAGGCAAAAAGCAAAACATGAGGCAAAAACAACACATTGTGTAGGAGGAAAGAAGCAGGACTACAAGCTGAGCAGTTGTCAGAACGTTTACAGAATGAGTCATTATGTAGACAGAAATGAGGCTGAAGAGTTTAGTGAGTTGGACCCAAATCATAGAGGGCTTTCTAACCCTATGCTAAATACTTTGAACCATATTCTGCAGGGCATCGCTTTTCAATCTTTTGAAGTAGAATAACCCTTTATTCAAACAATATCTACCCAGAGATCCAGTATATAAAACACGAAAAATAATAGTCCCTTATTAGTATAATTACACAAGCTATAGTTGATGACATCAACTTACATAATCAAGCATTAAGTACAACGAGGCCACTTCCATGAACCCCCAAATCTCACCCTCAGCACATTTTATTTCTAAATTTAATTTTAGTTGCACATTAGCCAAAAAAAAATTCTTAAATCACAGAAAGAAATATTTGCAAACAGTCATTCAACTTTTATGAAACAGAAGTGGCAAAAGAAGCATTATTCTGGGACCTTGATGGACAAAGGGAGAGCTTGAGTGCCAGCAAACCTGAAGCCCAGGTTAATAAGCTGACCAGGGATGGGTCCTTCAGGTGAGTCCCCAAGACCGGCTAAGGATTAGCTGGTGACAGTAGCCTGTCACCAGTAACCTTTAATACTTGCTTAACATTTATTAAAGGCAATGGTAGGGCTGGGGTTCTCTTAGGAAACAATGTGTTTCTTTGTATCCAAATTTTTTTTTTCATTACCAATGAACAAAATCCCAATCTGGGTATTTAAACAAAAGGGATAATTTATGGGAAGGTATAGGGCTCACAGAACTGACAAAGGGACACAGTTTAGGAAATGCACAGGAACCAAGACAACCTTAAAGTTTCCAAATCAGGAATAACGACAACTCTACCTTCAGCAGGGGCCAGCCAGCTGGGATGCAAATGTGTGCAGCAGGGCACAGTCTCCACTGTGGGCACACTGCAGTGTGTTCATGAGTGATTCCTACCCTACCTTGGGCATGAATGTCTTCTTAGCTGAGCTCAGGTCCTGAGCCCATCCCCAGCTATCTAGGGAAAGGGAGAAAGTGGAACTTTTCTCTACAGCTCCTAGACTGAGAGGCTAAGCAGTGGTGGCTGCCAATGAGAAAGGAGCTTATGCATGAAGTTGAGACCATGGAAGTCAGTCCATCACTGAGGAAAGAAATCGTCAAGATTTTCCCTTGAAACTCAGAAGGGGATGGGAGCTTTATGTAATCTGGGAATAGCAGGGGCTCCTCACCTGTTCCTTCCCCAGCACCCTAGGGAATTCATAAAACATCAGTTTGGTAACCTAAGGAGGTTGGTCTCTGGTGACCTTTCCTCTGGTTCCAATGAGCAAATGCCTGGGGCACGTGGGTGGCTCAGTCATGACCCCAGGGTCCTGGGATGGAGCCTGGCGTCAGGCTCCCTACTCAGCAGGGAGCCTGCTTCTACCTCTCCCACTCCTCCCTGCTTATGTTCCCTCTCTCTCACTGTCTCTCTCTGTCAAATAAATAAATAAAATCTTTAAAAAATAATAATAATAAAATAAATTTATATAAAAAAGAAAATGCCTGAGACGGGCACAGAGGCACAGAAACACCTCCCATCATGGGACTTCATTATTCCAACAACACGCCAGTTATTATCAACATGGACAGAACCTCCAGAGGGGTCATTCCTTGAAACTCCTATATTCCATACGACAGGTATACATTTCTGGGGAGGGCAAGTCAGTGGGTAAGTATTCAGAGTATATCACACAGTTTACATGTTGAGAAAAGAAATCTTAATTTCAAACACCTACTGTGGGCCAGACAATAGTTACAGCATTTTACACATTAAACTCATCTTATCCTCACATCACCCCATGTAACAGGTACTAGCTTTCTCCCATTTTACTCATAAGGGAGCATGAAACAGTGAAATGACACAACAGAAGTGTACAGTAAACACAGAACAGAAGCAGGTTTCCAATCCAGACAGTCTACCTTCAGAATCCAGTTACTTATCTCGAGGGTCTGCAGACCAAAATTGATATCAACTATATTTGCACGAAAAATGAAGACTTTCTAGACACTAAAACAACTTCTGGAATTATTTTTCAAGTTGTTCATCACTCCTAACTAGTTAATACTGGTTATTCACACTCATGAAGAACAGCGGCTGATAATTCCTGAAATCTTCTTTAAAATATATTTAATCTTGTGGCGCCTGGGTGGCTCAGTTGGTTAAGCGCCTGCCTTCAGCTCAGGTCAAGATCTCAGCATCCTGGGATTGAGCTCCAAGTCAGGCTCCCTGCTCAGTGCAGAGTCTGTTTCTTCTTCTCTCCCTTCCCCCCTCACTCTCACTCTCTCTCAAATTAATAAGTAAAAATCTTTACTATATACATATGTGTGTGTGTATATATATAAATATATTTAACCTTTACAGTCTTTTATATGGGAAGACATTTCCTACTACTCTGTTATTCTTACTTTCTCTTCAATGTTCTTTTGTAATTTTCCAAATCAAACATTTTCCTAAAACACACATTAGAGTTTTTAAAAATACAGAGTGACAAAATAATACACATTCCTAATAAAAACAAGTGAGGGCCACCATTTATTTAGGTTAGAGTGCATGGTTACTGGGACAGTCAACTTCAGGGGACCCTTGGCAAGGCATTTAATTTTTTGGTAGTGAGGTCTTGGGTGGTTTGTAATTGATCTTGAAACACTTCCACAGTGACTGTTTTATATAAGAAAAAAACAAAACACAACAAAAAACAGCAACAAAAAAACCAAACAAAAAACATGAAAACTCACATTTAATCCTGAATTGCTTATGAATTGCATCCCATCATCTGACAAGTCCTTATTCTCCAATGCTCTGCTAGTGGACTCTTTTTCTTACTTTTTGGAGGATCAGACAGGTTCCCCCAAGTTTCTTAGACTCCATATCCCAAGATCACCTCTGAATGAATTAAATGAATGCTTTTTTTGGATCCCATTTATTTCATTCTAGTGAAGCTGGTGTTCAGGTTTAGCTTTACTCTGTATCTTAAAGGTGGTTAGTAAACAACTCCGGTTGTAGTTAACCTATAAAAGCCTATTATTCAGAAACTCACAGTTCAAATACTATAAGTGCTAACACTTTTCCAACAACCACAGAGAAGATTGTGTTACTTAGCATAAAGGACCTTAGCATATTTCAAGATATACCTATTTGACTAGATATTTTTAAGAGATCCATCCAAGAATCCACGGAGCCCAATGTCCTACACATTACGAAGCAGTGCTCTAGGCTTAGGTTTCTGCAGCCACTAATCAGAGAAATATTCCCTTCCCCTGTCCAGAAAATTACCTGCTAAAATGCTATCACATCTGGCTTGAGTGAATGTTTCATGTAAAGTGCAAGGACAGAGAGCTGGGACTCCGTGTTTTCGGAAGTGACAGTACAACTTTTTTTTTTTTAAGATTTTATTTATTTGACACAGAGAGAGAGAGATCACAAGCAGGCAGAGAGGCAGGCAGAGAGAGAGGAGGAAGCGGGCTACCTGCTGAGCAGAAAGCCCAATGCAGGCCTCGATCCCAGGACTCTGAGATCATGACCTGAGCCAAAGGCAGAGGCTTTAACCCACTGAGCCACCCAGGCACCCAACGGTACAACTTTTTGTAATTGCTTGCTCACAGATGGTTTTTATGTGTGATATAAACTGATCTGGGACTCAACCTTGACTTTAACACCTTCTCTCAGGCACAGCTGAGAGGGTTGGAAACCTAGAGACCCCCAGTCTGACTCCAGGTTCAAAGTGGAGTTTGAGATTCTCTCCCTCTGTCCCGCCCCCCCACCTCACGTGCATAGTCTCTCTCTGCCTCAAATAAATAAATATTAAAAAAATAAATCATAAATAAATTTTATTAAAACACACTTGGATCTTTTAAAACACTATAGAATATTAAAACTATTTTTTAAGATTTTATTTATGTATTTACAGACAGAGAGAGATCACAAGTAGGCAGAGAGGCAGGCAGAGAGAGAGGGGAGGAAGCAGACTTCCTGCTGAGCAGGGAGCCCGATGCGGGACTCGATTCCAGGACCCTGAGATCATGACGTGAGCCGAAGGCAGAGGCTTTAACCCACTGAGCCACCCAGGCGCCCTATTAAAACAATTTTAAATGAAAATAATTTGCTGAATAGCTAGAGCACCTGCGTGTAACAGTCTAGGTGAAGGGAAACTACCAAAGGATTCTAGGGAAGAAAATAATACTATCAGATTTACATTTGAAAGCCATGTCTAGCATCTGTGGGAAGAGCAAATTTGACAGAAAAAAAAGATGAAAAACACAGAGCCCCTTCAGAAGCAATTAGAAAGAGAGCAATGGTGCTGGGAATGGCGAGAAGTTGGACTGAAAGCTAATTTAGAAGTAAACCTGCAAGAATTTAAGTCATTCTCCTATCTGTTGGTCTCATTTGTAGTCTTTCTTTGCAACCATGAGATCTGCTGATCTAAACTAGCTGGGAATGGAAGGAACACAGACCTCAGATTAAATCCCAGATCTGGAATTTATTGACTCTGTGATGCAAATCACTTAGCCTCTTGATCCTCTACTTCCTCATCTGTAAAACAGGAATAATAATTTCTACGTCACAGGTTTAATACAGAGAAAAAGGGAAAAAACAAACACGTTAAAGTATTAGGACAATGTCTACCTACACAAACAATAAATGGTTATTGCTTTCTCAAGAAAAGAGCAGTTTAAGACTAGACAATCGAAGTGGAAAAGGTATGTTAGTAGTTTCAATAGAAATACAAGATAAGGCTGTAGTAATTAAGCTGTGTCTTCACATAGAAACGAGGCAATTTAAGAGCGAGGAAATGAAATGAGTAAAATGGTGTTACTTTTGCTTTGCTTGATTCAATCTTAATGTTTTCTGAGTGGAATTGTATGGATAGCAGTGATTTCACCTGCAAAACTAAAATGTAATGATGAAAGGAGAGAAGATGAAGATGAATTACATGGGCCAATAGAGAATCCCTTACAGATCTGAGAAAGGCTTACTCCTGGGTTGGCAAGTCGGCGGGGGCTTGTTGCGTAGAACAGCAAGGGTGAGGGATGCCTGGGTGGCTCAGTCAGTCAAGCAGCTGCCTTCGGCTCAGGTCATGATCCCAAGGTCCCGGGTTGGAGTCCTGCATCGGGCCCCTTGCTCAATGGGGAGCCTGCTTCTCCCTCTGCCTGCAGCTCCCCCTCTTTGTGCTCTCTCACTCTCTCTCGCTGACAAATAAATAAATAAAATCTTAAAAATAAAAAAAAGGAAGGAAAGAAAGAAGGAAGGAAGAAGGAAAGGAAGAAGGAAAGAGGGTGAGGAAATTGGTTGCAGCTACTAGCTATTTGACTGAAGGACAGAGATGAGCAATCAGATGCACCTCTGTCCCCACATGGACTGCCTGAGTCATGAGCCCTGCACCTCCCTGGACACACAGGTAAATCCCTTCCCCCGAGAAGCCAGGCAAAGCTTCTCACTGCTCTTCCTAATTAGGGCTGAGGATGAATTATCAACATGTCAGAGCAGACGCGCCTGGATCTTCTTCAGTTGTCCTGTGAACGTTTAATTCTCAGTTGCCCTTAGGAGGCTGGATTTTGAGCAAAGAAGAGATATAAATTAAATAAATAGGTCTGTGCATGAAATCAAGTTTTCCCTCTATTCTAGAAGTATCTCCCTGGTGTTACAGACTGGTTCTACTGAAATCACAGATATCCTACAAACCCTTCTGTGTTTGTAATTAGGAGCAGCCAGTTACCTCAAGGGAACAGGTGCTCATTTTTTTTTAACCATTTTATTACCTTAATTTTTGTCATAAGATATCATTTTGTCACAGAAGGTAATGATGAATTGTGCTGACCTTTGAATATCCCTAAAAAACAGACAAACTGGGTTTTAATTTTTTTTTCCCCCTGACACAGGTCATAAATTTTCACCACCTTTTTAAAGTTATCTTGGCCCTGGACTCCTGTAAAAATGGTTTACTGACAAATTCAACATAATGTCACCCACCCATAATGTCCCACCCACCCATAATGTCCCGTGAAAGAACGGGACTGGGCTTTGGCATTATCTCTAAAACTTATTCTCAATTGTTTTTATATCTGAATACAACCTTTCGAGTAATTATAATTTAATATGAAAACTGACACAACCAACTGCTCCTGTTTCAATCTCAGAGGCAGATGCGATCCTAGCATGCCTTCTCTTATGCCAGGAACTCCTCTGGGTGCCTTTTTACTTTCCTTTATGTAAAAAGATAAAGTGATTAGCTGATCCCTGCCCAACCCCCAAATATGTTTCAAGCCAGGAGTATTCTGCCTCCAACAAAATAAAAACAAATGCTAAATATACTGTAGCACAGCATGAGGTGTCATCAATTTTTATGTGGCTCATGACATGAAAATGCAGAGTGACCATAAATTCATCCATCATTATTCTGAAGTTGTTGATCTACAAAGTGACATACTCGTATTTTCACAATCGATTCAAAGTCAGGGGTCAGCGGTGTTGGAAGAGAGAAAGGTGATTTAGAGTTGCCAGCACTTTTGTAAATTAAAAAGAAATCCACAATTAATAGATTTTTTTCTTTTTTTTTAAAAGATTTTATTTATTTATTTGACACAGAGAGATTAGATCACAAGTAGGCAGAGAGGCAGGCAGAGAGAGAGAGGAGGAAGCAGGCTCCCCGCTGAGCAGAGAGCCCATGCGGGCCTTGATCCCAGGACCCTGAGATCATGACGTGAGCCGAAGGCAGAGGCTTTAACCCACTGAGCCACCCAGGCACCCAACAGATTTTTTTTCTACCACCACCATTTTTTATCATAAAAAATTTAAGGCTAAATTAAATTAATTAAATTTAAATTAAATTAATTAAAGTTGTTTTTGGCTGCATTTTTTATATTAAATAAACAGCCATCTTTACTTTTGCTTTGCAGTCATTTATCATCATTTGCTAAGAAAAAGAAAATGTGAAGCTGAACATGGAATTGATTTGTAGAATTTCGTTTGAAAATGTAAACGTCTGGAGATTCTCCGAATCTCGGCTGATAATGTCAACTCCTAACTGCAGGCCTTAAACACAGTGATCTGACTGATGGATCAATCCGAGTTGACATGTAAGACCGAACATGCTTGCTCCCCAAGACCTAGGCGGAAAACTTTGTGCATGGTTCCAAGTTTGGGTATTTCTTTAGGTGAGCTGAGACAGCTGAAAATGTCTGAATTTCTTCATTAAAAGACCAAGGAGTCCACCAGTGAATGGCCAGTTTCCCGTTAAAATTACAGAGTCTAAACTTCCAAGGTAAGTGGCTATTCCACATACAATCTTAGTTTTATTCTTTCATGACTTCATTCAGCAAACAATCGAGAGTCTAAAAACTGTGACAAGCACGATTCCAGGGGCAGTGGATAAAGCAACAATCCTCAAAGACAAAAGTCCCTGGCCTTAGGGAGGTTACATTTTAATTGAATTTGGGGGGCACAGTCCAGAAACAAATATATAGGTAAAATAGATACTATGGCTCATGGAGATAAGTGCTACAGAGAGGAATAAAGCAGAGAAGGAAGAAGACATAGGCAGATGGGTTGTAACTTTCAACAGTGTGTCCTGGGAAGTGTGAACTTCAAAGACATCTTTGGGCAAAGACCTGAAGGTATAGGCTGAGCAAAGGCAATGAAATTCTTCCCCTAGTGTGTCTGGCCGTGTGCTCAGTATTGGAGGCATAGCAAGGAGGCAGGGTGGCCACAGGGGAGTGAGCCAAAAGAAGAAGCATAGGAGGCAGGTGCAGACTGAGTGAGCGAGAGAAGAGAAGGCAGTGGGGAAAGACTGGAAGAAGAGCAGTTGGGGAAAAAAGATGATGAAGTCAGTTTGGAGCATCTTAGAACCATGGTACCAATTAGGCATGCGAGAGCGATGATGAGGTTACTGCTGGAGGTCAGGGGAGAGTCCAGGGAGCAGTGCCCTTGGAGGAGAGCTGGGATTAGCACCCAGGGAGGTCTGAGCCATGCCGGTGGGAGAAACTTCCTTCTGTGGGGAAGAGGAAATGGCCAGTGGAAGCAGAGAGAACATGGTATTGGAAGGTTTCAAGTCATCTCTGGAAAAAGAATGGGGAGTCTTTCAATATCCAGGTAGAAGGGACTCTTAATCTTAATCTTAATGTGGAAAAGGAACCTAATCCCAATGTGGGAAAAGGAAGCAAATTTGTTAAAGTTACGACTATTCTTCTCATTACTTGCTCTGTTAACAACAACAAAACACCCGATTCTTCAGTGAGAGAGACATGGGTAACATTTGATCATTAACCATCATGATCTGGGACACTCTCCCATGAGAGCTCCAGCAGGGACACGCAGACTGGCCGGTGGAGTGACTGCGCACAGACCACTCCTCAGGGCAAGCCACTCTCCAGACTTAAGGGCAGAAAGCCTGAATTTCCTGATACCCCATGTTAGCAGTAACACACTCAAAGACCGAAGAGGACTACTTATTGCCATCACCATAAAAAAGATAATTAAGCTTCCCCTTGATTATTTCCCTTTGTTTTGTAATTTTTTTAAAGACTTAGTTACTTTAAAGAGAGAGAGTAATCAAAAAATATAAACTATAGCAATGAAGTCTGGGTGTATACATTTGTGTGTGTGTGAAAACGAAGCGGCCTCCTTCTGGTCACGATCTGTCACTCAGATCATCTTTAGATGAGATTGGGAGACAATGAAAGATCCATGAAATGAACCCCCTAATTAGAATCATGATGTAGTGAGAGTAGTTCTTAATCTGCTGGGGATCACAGACTCTGTTGAAAATCTGACAAAGGCATCTGGACATCTGAGAAAAACCCAGAAAATAAAGTGCCTAGCATCTAGAGAGGAATACAAGCTTACATTTTAATTGAGGCGCTCAGTTACTTTACCTGGAGACCATCCAGGTACCTCCTTTAAGGTCCTGACAACGTCCAGCTACTGGTGAGGAAATCACACTAACAGGGGGGCCGAGCCTCTCAACTCTGAGGTTCTCCCTGCTCCACCCTTCCTTTCCCAGGAGGGCGAAGGCACAGTGTCCGAGTTTATACATATACGTGGAAATATAGAGATCTTGCTCACTCAAAGCTTCTAAACCTGAAAAAACAACCTACGTTGTAAGACAAAGAAATGATCCCCCGCACATCTTCTCTGAGGAAGAACTGCCTCATAATGATGCTGAAAGGAAAGCAGCTGTCGCTCTCACAAAGGCGGCTCGACAGAGCCTCGGGATGAGTCGTGAGTCACACATGCATATGGAATTAGCAAAATGATCCTCTGTTGACTTGTCACGTCCTGTCCCTCTCTGAAAGTCTGTTGTGAAAGTGCAAAGTTTTGTGAAATGCCAACAGCAGGCGAGGCACATTTGTTACGGGCTAGGAACTGCGGGTACACCCCGGTGAAGATAAGACGATGGAGGGAGCTCCTCGTAGGGAACACGGGAGCTACACAGAATGCAGCTCCCTGTCCTCGGCAGCCCCTGGGAGTGTGCTTTCAAATGAGAGGTGTCCATTTCAGGATAGATGGACCTTCCTACCCCCTTCTGCCAGCCGACCTCCAGAGTTGGGTGGGTTGTGGCTAAGGACAAAGAGACACAGAACTCGATCTGAGAGTTAGCCCCTGGAAGGTAGGTGAATTAAAATTCAATTCGCTTTCTAAATTTGAATGACTCCTACCTACCACTCTGGGCCTCAGTGAGACATCTTAGAGAAAACTTGAGGGCGCCTGGGTGGCTCAGTGGGTTAAAGCCTCTGCTTTCGGCTCAGGTCATGATCTCAGCGTCCTGGGATCGAGGCCCGCATCGGGCTCTCTGCTCAGCAGGGAGCCTGCTTCCTCCTCTCCCTGTCTCTCTGCCTCCCTCTCTGCCTACTTGTAGTTTCCTCTCTCTGCGTCAAATAAATAAATAAAATCTTAAAAAAAAAAAAAAACTTGAGCAACCCTTCCTTCCAAGAAGACAGTGATGCATGGGAAGTGGTCTAAGCCCCAGGGGAGAGGGTAGGGAATCTCAAATCTTCAAATATTTAGAGGTATGTCCGTGCTCTGTCATCAGAAATCACATTCTTCAAGGCTTAAAGAAGTAAATGTTCATTAATTTAAGCCTGGAAGTTGTCTGAGAAGTGTACTATGCTTTTTCTGAGGAACATGAAAAAAATAGCACAAAAGGGATCTTTTTGACATTTTTTATATGTTATTCTTGATAAAATGTATTTTTTCTTAGGGACACAGGGCTATTAAAGAGTAACTATTAAGATTGCTGAGGAATAAATTATTCCCAAATCGTACGAGTTATGTTCAAAGCTTGGAGATGGGCAGATTTTTTATTTTATTTTATTTTTTTACATCAGCGATGAAGGCATTTTAAGCCATACTTTAAATTTAATTTACAGTTTACACAGTTGATATGAAGACCACATGCTAATGAGGGCTTAGCAAATGCTGTGCAAAGCAAACAATGACACGATTAAACTTGGGTGGTTTTAATCAGCTCTGGAAAGCTAACACGTACTGTCTGTATGTAACGGTTAAGACTCTGAACTTGAGACGCTTGCATTATGCTCTCGAGTTTGTGCTATTCTAAGCTGTTTAGTTTATCATTTCTGTGATATTCCAAGTCAAGTGAGGACAGCTTGATTTTGCTGATAGCTGATGAAGCTGTAGAATGCTGCAAAATTAGATAGAAAGGAAGTATCTATTTAAGAAGGAAAATAAACATCCAGGAAGTTATTCTCTGGTGGTGGGGTGGGGGGAGAAACGTGAAAATTATTTCTTGCCCTGTTACCAGACTTTTCCAAGAACTTAGATTTAGCTTTTGTTTGCAGCATTAAGTCTGACATTCTGAAAAGTCTTTACTTAAATAATTGACATTTGAATAGTGCTTTCTGGTTATGAAACCACTTCATGTGTATGAAGTGCTTGAGCACTCCAAAGGAACTTAGGAGAGAGATACTGTTGCTACCCACTTTAATGATAAGGACACTCGCGCAGCCTGAAGTTAAATTATTTCCTCAAAGTTATACAAGGTAAGAGACAAAACCGTAATCTCCCCCAAAATATTCCCTCCTGCCACCAATGTGACGCTTTCTTTCACTTAGAAATGTCCAAGACACAAATGAGAAGGAGCCAGTCATCCTGATTTGCCTGAACTATGGTAAAATCTCCTGGCCTGTAATCTCCTGCAGACTCTTCACACTCCACCTTATCTCTCCTACACCCTGGTGATGGTACTTGCTACCTCCACGTACCTCAAGTACCTTGAGTACCTATTCAGGAAACTCCATACGTTTCAGCCCAGGAATGAAGATGCTTAAAACCAGCCAAACTTCATGTTCACTGACAATAAGAGTGATTATATACATAGGTCTCTTTTATTTCTTATATGTCAGGCACTATGCCAGGAATTTTTACAATGTATTATCTCATTGAATCCTAACCACATGTCCTGAGGCAGGTACTAGTATTATGTTGATCTTCCAGTAGAGGAAATACGAAAATCTGAAAGATGAAGTCACTCTTTGAAGAGGCTTTCCCTTCTCTCTCACTGGGTTCCTAGTATACTCCCTTTGTTCTTCATTAGACAAGAGAGAAATAGGATTAAGAGTCTATCTCATCTGGGTGGGAAGTCAGTGTAGTTTCGGGAGTGATGCATCAAGGAATTTGAAGTGTTTCCTAAATTTTGCTTACAACCAAAGAGAAAGCTTACAGTGTCAGATCGTGCAGAAAAAGCTATCCTCAGAACCCAAGAATGAGGCACCATGGGTACAAGATGATCACATCCTAATAAACTGGGATAGCACTCAAATTAGGTTACATAATGACATCCAACTAAATGTTGATCGTGCAAAACGCTTTTGAAATGTACATGTAAAGGTAAAAAAAAATATGGGGGGCAACAGTTCCACAAAAGAAAAGAAAAAGTGGAAATGTAAATTACTTTACATAACTAAATCCAACTACATTCCAGTTACATGAAACACTTCCAAAATACACAGAATGTTTAAAAATGAATAAGGGAAAAGAAAACAACTAGCACCCAAAGTGGGGTCAGGGGTGGGAGAAGGGAAATATAAATAGCAAACTGCATTGATACAGGGAAAAAAAAGAGATTTGTTGTATCAACCATAGTGCCTTTTTGTCCTCAGTAATGGAACATGTTTGGGAGGAAAGGTCTATTATCTTTCCACTGCTTTCAAACCTTGCTGCAACTGGAGGAGGGAAGGAAAGGTCCCCAAAGGACACCTCCCTATACAGTGGGGCAATTTAACTGGCTTTTGCACAAGGTAGTAAATTGTGACTGTTAACTATTGTGCTCAGATATACCACATGAACATCTGGGTGCATTCTTCTCAGAAATACAACTTTCGTATGACTTAGAAATGGAATATGGTATGTATGCATGTAATATGTAACTGTGAAATGTCTATCCAAATTTGTACTATTGATGCTACAAGACAGCAGAAAGAACTGCAGTTATTATCCTGCCTAAAAAAATGGTTTAAGATGTGGTGAGCCTCACCATGGCCAGTAACTTCTGCCTGGAGAAATTATACAGGGTCTTAACGCTCTCTCACTTTGGGTCAGATATCCAGTTTCACGGAAAGCAAAGCATCTTTGCTTGCATCCATACCTCCCCAAACTGGGTCTTTTTAATCTAAATCATTAGTACTCTCAAAAAATAAGAAAACATCACACAGTCATAAGAGGTAAAGGCCGTTCTGAATGACAGACATAGACATATAAACACAGAGGATGCTTACAGTTGCAATTCTACAATTTTAGCCAAGAATAAATATGGAAACACAAATATCCACCAGCCTAGATATTAAAGAATTTTTCTCCTTTCCAGTACTCATAAATTCTTAATTGATTCAAACTCAAATAGACAAATAGGCAATCAAACATGCTGCAATAACAAAACAGATTCTCCATCACCTCTCAATCAAGAGATAAAATACCTCAATAAACCATTAATCCATTTATAGAAATCAGCAAGCTATCAGACCATAAAGCAAATTATCAATCATGCTGCCACCAATGGATCATAATTTATCTGCCTCAAACAAACCAAAAATACAACACATCAAAACACAAAATTACTGAAGAAGAAAAATTAATTTCTCTACTGCCACTCTGACTTCATCATATTGAGACTTACCATGGGCGTGAGGTGTCCCACTTCCCTGGTGAGGTAGTTCATCCAGTTCCAACAGGTGAATCCACTGAGTGTCTCAGGGGAAGACCTCTGAAATTATATAAAGTTACAATATTTAAGTATTGGAATACTAATATAGAAAATAAGAAAACAATTCAATAAAAGGTGAAATAGCCTTAAGTTCATAGAATATATATAATAATTTGTGTTAACAGAGGCATCACAGATCAGTGGGAAAAACAAGGACTATTCCATAAAAGACTGAGGGATTTAGTTATTTGGAAAGAATATAAAATTAAATATTATCTAGTATAAGCAAGTTCAAATATATCAGATGACAAAATGAGGAAAATCAATCATTTTAATAACTGTCAGAAAAAAATATTATTTTTATACTGTTTGGGGAAAAACTTTATAACATGCATTTTTTAAAAAAGATTTTTGTTTACTTATTTGAGAGAGAGCAAGAGAGACAGCATGAGTGGGGGGAGGGAGGGACAGACAGAGAAGCAGACTCCCAGCCGAGTGGGGAGCCTGACGAGGGCTCCATCCCAGGACCCTGAGATCATGACCTGAGCCAAAGGCAAACGCTTAACCCACTGACCCACCCAGGTGCCCCAACATGCGTCTTTTTTTTTTTTTTTTTAACTCAGATGGCACGTTTGATTCTGTCATACTCTGGGTCTGTGGCACACTCTTATCTTGGATCACCTCTACACTCTCCCCTTGTCATGTTTTTGAACATGCTAATGTCCATGTCTCATGCTCTACTCCCTTTCTGTTCCCCTCCTAGAGGATTATTGTGATGTTTTTAAATGTTGATATTTCCTATTAATGGTTCACGTGTCCATGCATGTTTTTATTTTTGTAAATGCTATTATATTAGTATCTCATTCTATCTCATTGTTTTTTAGGCTGGATATTACGTTTTTAAAATTCCACATGTTACCATGTGTACAAATACAACAGTTGATTCAAATTGCTGGGTGATTCTCCATGACAGGTGGGCATGGAATGCTTCTGCTTTCGGTTTGTTAGAGGGGGATGGTTATTATTCCATTGGTGACAGCAATTGAGGATTTGGTTTTATGGTCTGATTATCTGATGGTTGCTATAAATGGATCAATGGTTTATAGATAACTTCATCTCTTGAATGAGAGATGACAGAGAATCTGTTTTGTTATTGATTAGTTTGATTGCCTGTTCATTATTTGAACTCAATAAGGCCTTCACCTGATACTGATTGCAGTCCAATTATGACCAACTCCCGGCAACACAAATCATGCTTAAATGAACAAGTTCATGGATGCCCCTGGCTGAGCGTTTCTTTTGAATATATACCCAGTAGTGCTTGTTGTAGGGGAGGCTTAGTTTTAATTTGAATAGATGATATCAGCTTGCACCCCAGAACAGTTACACTTCTCCAAATGGATTCGATAACCTTAAAATGACATAAGTGAAATAGCAATTTTTAGCTAAGTGAAGACAGAGGAGTAAAAACTGTGAGGTTTCAGTTCATCTGAGGGGGTAAAAGGAGTAGATTGTGGTCATCCTTCACTGTAACAATGCTGCGTTACAAGCAACCCTAAAAATCAGTGGCTTACAAGGACAGACATTCCTTTTTCTTACCCACGGGTTTGTCTGGGGCTGCTCTGCTTCAGCCCACAGATCCCCTGGGTTTGCTTCTAGACCTTGAGTTAGGTTCAATCTGTTCTTAAGCATTTCTTCCCTTTCCTTGAAACCATGGCTTCTTGAGGCCAGTTGTCACTGGATGACAGAGGGCAAGAGTCTGAGTAAGAACACGGTGAGGAATGTTGAAGCCTCAGCTTGGAACAAACAAACCACGATTTTGCCCATACTCTACTAGACAAAGCAAAAGCAATGCCCAGTGCAAGATCAGTGGGTGAGGGATAGTACTTGCACTTAACTGGAAAACTGAGAGTGGAAGATTGAGATCCAACAATCCAATCTTCCACAGCGGACATTTAAGGCAAGGTTAAGGATGTCGGGAAACTTCTTGGTATTTCAGTAACATTTCCAGCAGACATCATTGAAATAACTGGTAGAGGAAAGAATGGGAATGAGTAGGGGTCAAAAAAAAAAAATAACAAGTTGGGTAGGAAATTAAAGGGAAAGATGAATGGCCACAAATGTTTCCCCTTAGGTAAAGATTCTAGTTCCTTAGAGAAAGACATGTGTTTTGAGCAGTGTGTAGAATGAATTAATTGAACAAATGGGTATCAATTTCTCCAATTAAAAAATATAATGGGTTGGGGACATGAGAAAAATTCAAGCTGGCAGAAGTAAATACCTTTTATTTCAAATTCTTTCCCTTAGAGCAGAGCTGCTTAATAATAGATTCCTTTCTGTCTCTCTAAGCCTTCCACATTCCTTTGAGAGAACCAGGGCCTAATGAATCCTCTGCCTTCTGAAGCTCAATCGTGATAGAGTTTGAGCTGCTTTATGCAAATTATTCCAGCTTTTCTCGTTTACCTGTGGATCACGTTCCTATTAATTGAATTATGCCCAATGAAATATAAAATAGTTGAAATGAATGACTATGCCTTAATTAAAAAGAAAGAAAAAAAGTACTCACCACCACATTGTTCTTCATTTGGAAATGGGAACTAGTCCCATTTTAGAACATTTCTAATTTAACCAGAACTTCAATGATATTAACTTTTTAATGGTAAGAGCATGGACCTAGTAAGATTCAATTATTTTTAAACCTCAGATTCATTTATCTACATATATAAATGAGAGTCACTCATTTATAACACTATTTCCCATCCATGCCTGTTCACATTTTCTATGTGCAAATATATCTGCTCTTCAGTGTAAGCATATTTAATGAGTATGTAAGCAACACTCTGATATCCACCACTAAACAGATATGATTCCAATGCTACCTTAAAAAAAATTCTTGATTAAACATTTTTAAATGAATTTTTATATCAATACCTTGAACTCATACCTAAAAATAATTCTTGTATTATATTTACTTCTATATCCAAAGGACAATGTTGATAGCTGATGAGGTACTGTTCAGAAAAACATAATTATTGTCCTAACCTCAGCATTCCAACTAGAAGTATCTAGAGCTTAAAGCATCCCTACCCTTCAATTCTAAATAAATACCACTCTCAAGATGGTGGATCTCAGTTATCAACTCCTTATGAGGAATTAAAAGTATTTTCTGGATACAAATGAATCCCTAATTGGAGAGATGTGTTATGAGGATACTTCCCTGCTTTGTTTACAATACTTCTCTCCAGCAACCAAAACGAGGTATCTGCTCTATAGATTCTATTTTGGAAATCGGGCTGACGTCTCTTCTGAACTCTTAGTAATCCTTGCTAGAAACTCAGGAACGACCAAATGCAGCCTGGCTTCTGCGGGCTTTCTCTGTCTTCAGAAACAGAATAACAGCAAAAATTGCTCTGGCCTGCTGAGGGAATTCTCCCAGAGGATAATTGATAGTCCCAAAGGAATGCTTTTAAGCCCAATTTTAGTGCTTTTTTTTTTTTAAATCACAACGTTCCCTCCAAAATTAGCAATTACAATAATTATTTGCATTTTTCTCATGATTTCCTTCCACGTAGCTCAGTCACATCCACCTGGCAAAGGCTGATTCCTAACTTCCTAACCCCCACAGAGATGCGTGTGCACAGCGGGAACAACAGAAGTCAGACATTTCCTCTGCTAGGAGGCAGATAAAATTAAGCTAACCTTTGAAGCCCATGAAATCAAGCAACTAGTCACCAAAGTGACAAATTGATAATGTAGTCTTTGATGGATTTTATCTCTTTCCTTGCTTCATACCCCTGTCCCTAATGTTTTCTCCCAGGATGGTGTTCCAGAACCAACCACTGGGGACATTTTTTTTTCTCTCAAGCTCTGCTTTTGGAAGAACCCTGAAAAAGAAGTCTGTAGCTTCATATCTCACTACGTCTGTTGACTTGTCTGGTTATCTTTCTATCCATTTACCCATCTTTATTAAGGACCTTATAATTTGGGTCACCTAGGTGGCTCAGTCGTTAAACATCTGCCTTCGGCCCAGGTCATGATCCCAAGGTCTTGGGATCAAGCCCTGCATCGGGCTCTCAGCTGAGCGGGAAGCCTGCTTCTCCCTTTCCCACCACCCTTGCTTGTGTTCCCTCTCTTGCTCTGTCAAATAAATAAATAAAATCTTTAAAAAGAAAGGACCTTATAATTTAAAACAAAATAGTTGAACTGAGGAGAAAGCATAGATCAATGGATAATTAGGATGATACGATAATAAATACCAAGACATAAACATTTTTAATATCTTGGGCATACTTTACAGAACATTTCTTCAGATATTTAAATATTTATGCATCTATAATATAGTCTTACAAAAATGGTATTTTACTATCATTTTAATATCCACACACAGGCAAACAGACACATATACATGTATCTTAAAGATAAACATTAGTTTATTTTCAGTTTCTTACTCTTATAAAACACTGCTATCAGCTTAACTTTATATTCATCCCTGTTCAATGAAACAAGTTATTTTCTTAATATAAATTTCTGTGTGGACAGCATTCAGTTTTACAGAGAATTTACACCAACTGAAATTCTCACAAGTGGTTTATGAGATACATGATTTATCACACCCTCATAGGCAATTAATGACATTATTTTCTTAGGTATTCTGACAAAGAATACTCAAACCTACACAATTATAGATAACCGAGATATACATAAATATCATTTAACTTGTATTTGATTGTCATTGAAGTGTCACAAGTGTTTGGGCACTTCGTGTGTGTGTGTGTGTGTGTGTGTGTGTGTGTGTGTCTGTGTGTGTTTGAACTGCTGGTTCCTATCCTTCATCCACTAGCTCATAATGAGCTCTTAAAACATTAATTCATTTCAATGGCCAATAATATTTGTGGAGAACCTACTATACACTCGGTAATATGCGGTAGAAGTGGCAGATAGCAATGTGAATATAAAATACGGCTTCTTCTCTCTTGTGCCCCAACTCTAGCAAACAAAATGGCCACTAACAATGACACCTGTGATGTGGCAGAGGAAGTATGGCAGGAAGTCTGAGAGAGTCAGCCCATCAGGACATCAGGGAGGACCACTCACGAGCATAAGGGCTTAAATTGAGATCGAAGAGTACATGAGAGTGAGCCAGGTGAAGAAGGACAGAAGAACATATCATGGAGAGGGAAAAAGCACAAAGCACAGTTTTCTTAGGGTATTTTTTGTTTTTATCCATTTCACCAAATGGAAATTGAATTTTTTTTTTTACTGTCAAATGTATAAATGCTTGCCCTACAATTTAAATTTTTATTGTCATACCTAGATATTCCATTGTTACTATAAGGTCATATTATCATTCACTTACGTTTTCTTCAGTACTTTAATTATTATAGTTTTTCTCATTCAAATTTTTAAAAGATCTGGCATATATTAGGTTGTAGAGTATGAGACGGATATCTTTTTTTGTTTGTTTCGATGAATTTACAAACATTTTTGCCTCAAAAGCTTAAGTAGATTCCCCTACTTAAACAGAAAAGTTTCTTGAAGAAAATATTGGTCACATGCCGCAATGGTTTAAATCTCCACAGTAGGGGTGCTCAGTCAGTTAAGCATCTGACTCTTGGTTTTAGCTAAGGTCATGACCTCAAGGGTCATGAGATCAAGCCCCATTTTGAGCTCTGCACTGGACATCGAGCCTACTTGAGATTCTCTTTCTTCCCTCTCCCTCTGTCTACCCCTCCAAAAAAAAGAAAAAGAAAAAGAAAAAAAATCCCTGCAGTAATCAAATATCCTTCAAACATTACCAAACATCACCAAATCTTATCTGGGTCAACACATTCCTCCCAGCTTTACATCACAAGTTCCTTTTAATGCTCACAAATTACTCTATGACAGTTACTCCAAATTCAGTCAATCTGGTATTCTTTGTTAATCAACCATACAAGAGACAGGTTACAAAGCAGAATTAATATCCATTAGCAGGAAAGTAAAATAACAATACATTTTACCTTCTTTGGAATTGTGCAATTCAATGAAAGTTTCCAGTAATTTTATTCTGATTTTTCAAAATAACTAAGAGTAAAGGAACTCACTAAAAGTAATTGGTACTTAGGCTGCATGAAATTGGCACAGTGCGATAAACAAAATAATTTAGAAAGTGTACTTGACCAAAATAAGAGAATTTGTATAGCCAAAATTCTCTCAAGGAGGATTAGATTGCCCCTGAAGCAAAGGTACTTAGTTAGTCTTGTGAAACACAAAATACCTCTGCTTGTAACAGCATGAAGTCTGGCAGATAGTCACAAAATATTACCAGAAATATGAAATAAACATCATCAAATACATTCCATATGTATTTTTAGAGGCAACTCAACTAAAACAGCTTACAACAACCTGAATTAGAGTCATTATAATACATAACTAAAAGCATTATTATTTTTAATGACAGTAATAAGAATGCAGTCCATCTTTTCTTTCTGAATATTATTTTGAAATTCTAAATACATTTCCCACAAGCTGAAAATTCGTCAGAGGGAAAGCATTAGGTCTTGATTTAAAATATTGGAGAAGACAGGATTACTCTTTTCCTGGAGAAATTTTGTCTGCGATCAATGACAGCAGGTTGGCACATTAACAGTTTGCCTGGTTTGGCAAACACTATCTCTTCTCAGATAAGGTTTAGCTCCTGATTAATTTGGTGGTATTGTTGGGGTGGAAGGAGGGGGGATTCATGTTAGGAAAGAAACAAGTAATTAATTCGTCACACTAATTTGAGTGTCCATTGTTCACACTGCTCAGGGGTAATCTCAGCCATGCAGCAATGATTAGCAAGAATCTGCATCAGTGCACACCCAGGGCAGAGCCCAGGAGGGGGTCAAAGGCAAAGAGGGTCTCAGTCCCGGGAAGCTGCTCAAGATCAGGAGGAGCAGTCAATGCCACAGCTAAGAAGGTCAATAGAAAAAAAAATGAGATGTCATGTGCCATTGTGGCGACTTCTAAAGTGCAGAAGGGGGATCATCTTGGAAGACTTTAATATCCCAAGTTATTAAAATTTGGGCCTTGTACCCTAATGATATGCATCACATTCCTGACTCTAAATGGCTGTCCACTCCACTACAAACCACTTTGTGGCTTTTTTGTTGGTCCATGACTGCAGCATCTTGCCAAACCTGTCCTATCCATTGCCGGATGCAAATCTGGCCACGAAAACAGGGCACTTGACCAGACAGTGACCAGATGCACACCCTGATAGAAAAGATGCATTCCACTAGCAAGATGCTCAAGAATGCACTCAGTACTAGCTCTCTCTACAGAGTGGAGATACCCACTTTCTATTCAGAATCATTCTGAAGTCATCACCGGTACTGTTGGTATATATGGTTACACCTTACAAAAGGAAACAAACAAGAAGGATCTGGAAGCATCCATAAGATACTGCATTTCAGGGAGAAGACTCTCTTCTGTGACAGACCTATAAAAGGTGCTTCACCAAACTTGTTCATCTACACTCTTAAAAGTCAATGGAAGTATTTTGAGGGAAACACAATCAATATTCACAACCTTTATAAGAGAACATAATGCTTAAGATGATGACCATTTCCAAGAGAAGGCTGGAAAATCTGAATGAATGCTAGTACTTCCTCAATAAAAGTGGCAGATATCCCATGGAGAGCATCATAATAAGCGGAGGGGAGGTGGTTCTGAACTTCACACTGGATAAGAAGTTTCAAGACGGCAACATTTTTATCACTCATGGTCAGCACTGACAGCCTTCCAGGGAGATATTTTGAATGGGTACATCATAGATCTCATTAATGAATTTGAAATCAAAGACAATTCCAAACAAGAATGCAACTCAGAAGGAGAATACCAAGCCCAATAACTCACTCACTTCCAGTGGAAAACCAAATGTCAGACAACTGTGCAGGTAAAATGAAAACTGCTCAACCCACGCTGGGCCACAGGCCAACCCAGTTCCTTAATCCTGATCAGGTGCTGGCTAAGATGCAAATGAAGTCTTGTGCTGACAAATATTCCAAGATTACTGCCTCAAATCTGAGAAAATCACAGCAGAACCTCAAATTAACTGGGAAACTGACTCCTCTGCTAATAGATAATAGGCCTCCATATACAGGGATAACAGCTTTATGGAATACCCCCATGTTTGAAGTCTTTGCTGACTGAAAGACCTTCTGTACCACACCTGAACTACTGCTCTCACTTGAGGCTGCTCCCCCAATCCTGCCTGCTCCTCAGCCCTGCTTTCAGATGTTAGGCCAACCAAAGTTGGGCTTCTCTTTTAGAAAATAGATTAGAGATTTGATTTGGGCCAACATGCTTATCTCTTGCAACTCTGACCTGAGCTATGTTCACCTGTCACTGAGGAAGACCAACATCTGGCTTCTGCTCTCAGGAGAATCATGTTTGAATTATAACAAATTGGCACACACAGGAAACAGACAGACCAGAGTGGTTCCATTTAATCTGGCTAATCCTCTGTGCTCTGCACCACAACCCAGTTTATACACAGGACTTAAAGGAAATTTTGAGCTTCTATAACAGCAGTCCCCAAATCCACGCACCCTTCTACTGGAACCACATACAATCATGTGGATACTTCCTTTACCAGTTTAGTAAAGACACAACATGTTTAGTTTGCTGCTTTTCAGCTTACAATAGCTGAAAAGGGAAATTAGAAGCAGAGGTCTGAAGGATGACTGGCAGATGCCAAGGGAAGAGGAGACTATTTGTTGCCAGATCACTAATAGAAATGAAGACATAACAATGAATAGAGCAAAAGGAACTAAGAAATACAGCACTGTATTGCCACTCTGCACCATGATGGCTCTGTAATACTGTCATGTCAAAATAATAATAATAATAAGGGGCGCCTGGGTGGCTCAGTTGGTTAAGCGACTGCCTTCGGCTCAGGTAATGGTCCCGGAGTCCCGGGATTGAGTCCCACAGCGGGCTCCCGGCTCCATGGGGAGACTGCTTCTCCCTCTGACCTTCTTCCCTCTCATGCTCTCTCTCACACTCTCTCTTTCAAATAAATTTAAAAATTATTATTATTATTATTATTTGTGTACATTCGAAGAAAGCCCAAGCTATTAAATCTTCAGTGTCTTTCAAGATAAACAGGGATGAGGAGGGGGGGAAGAGAATAATAAGGGCCAAGGTGTGAGCCAAAGGGATTAGGACCAGAATGGTATACAAATTTGATTTCATTTGGCAAACCATTTCATTCCTAGGGACTTCCCGGAGCAACGCATGGCTAAGAAATGGGGTATGTCCAGACAAAGGCAAACAGGGGGCCAAGGCTGATTAGTGGTGTTTGCCATGGCTTTGAGGGTAAAGGTACAGAATGCAAAGTTAGGAGGGGAACTTGGACCCTGTACTTGCTATCCCTTGATAAAGAAAGTGCTGTTGCATGTCAAGGAGTGGAGAGAACCAACTGGCACTTATAAATCATATACAGCTCACTCATAAAATATTTTGGATCTTACCAAATAGGGACATGCCTGCTGCTTTTACAGATTGAGTAACACAGCTTCTTTAGGACTTCAGTTGAATTTGCAAAAATCAAGACAGCATCATATGGCAGGAGAATCATTGAACAGGCTTCCAGTTAAAATACTTTGTGGGCAGTGTGATGCATTGTTTAAACAAGGAAGTCGTTTTCAACTATATTTCACTTTTGATGCTAACAGTGAATTTCTAAAGAATGAACTTTCGACTTTCTACTATGTGATCCAGGTTGGCCTTCAAAGGAAAGCTTAATAAGAAGTCAAGAGTCCTGGGAACCTCTCTTGCTATGGGCTGTTCCTTGGCTTTGTAACCCAGCACAAGCCACATTGCCATACTTGTTTCTTCAGACGGCAATTAGGGGAGTCGCCATGCAAATAATAAGTTCTCTTCCAGCTGAAAAACTATAAAATCGTTATAAGCTCAGAGAAATGTATATTCTAGAATAAATGCAGAGTTCCTACAGAAGTACGGGCATCAATACATTGATGCCTCTGTAAGGTTTGGTAACACTTCAATTCACTAGTCACATGTTCTCAGAACAGTCTTTCTGAGGAAAAAAAAAGGCTTATTAACATGTGAAAAAGATGTATGACCTTTCTTGGTCAACAAAACAAGAACTCCAAATTAACACATTTTTTAGCCATTTATTTTAATAAGCATGCCTTTCAAGACTACATTTGACATTCCCAATTTGAGTTAATTTTTTTAAATCTGGTTTTTGACCAAAAAAACCCCCATCAAACTGAACCATTTTGAGGGCAATTGTTTTGGGGTCATGTCAGTATCAAATGTCTGTATCATGTCAGAGAGTAGGTGTACTTCCACTCTGTTCATGAGGAAAGGCTCTGATGAGATTTTTGCTTCCAAGGCTTTGTTTTCATCCCATGTTCAAAACCAAAACAGAAAGAAGAGGTACAAGTAAGTGAAGTTGCTTACAATATTAGCCATCAGATCCAAACTGCAGTTTATACAAATTAGAGAATCCTGATATAAATATTGAGGCCTTTTCCATTTGCCCATTTACCTGGCACAGCACGATGACTGTTGCAGTCAGTGAAATTTATTTTAATGAATGAACAAAATTATAAAGAAGTGATTATAGACCATTAAGAGTAAAAGCATCATTAGATTTACTTTATATTCCTTTCTTCACAGTCCATTATCTACCTATGTAATTCTTAAGCATATTGCTTCTGTATGCAGAAATGTCCTAGCTCAAGGTAAAAATCGTTAGGCTTTTCTCCACAGTACAACATGACAGGCTAAAAGCATATAATCATAAGTTTCCAAACAAATTCACTTTCAAATTAATTATAGAGGTAAAAAAATTTAAAAAGTCTTTAAAAATCAGTAAGTAGAATTTTACTAAACTTTGTGGTTATGATAATGGGGAGGAATGGAATCACAGTACTACTCAATTCTCATCAATGCTTTTATATTATCAATTCTTAATTATATGGCTTTAGAATACCTGAGTGTTCTCCATTTAATAACATCTCATGGTCCTTTTTAGTCTTATGGAATCATCCTAAATATTATCAGTTGCTTTGTTTTGTTTTTCAGAGATTTACATGTAGCTTTTCATTTTAAGCTATAATAGAGAACATTAAAATACACACACACACACACACACACACACAGAGGTATCGTTAGGGAAGCTATCTTAGTCTCAGCAAAGGGGGCCCATCCTCTGTAGATCCTATATTGAGTCCTTAAGACCAAGTTAGACCTTCCTCTGTATTCCCATTGAACGTGGTACTGATATGATCACAGTACCTATCAAGATGTACTATCAAGAGGACCACTGACTTCCTGGATGTCTGTCAACCCAATTATGATCATGGGTTTTCTCACTTTTATAACCACAGTGCCTGGCAAAGTACATACCCCATCAGATCTTAGTAAATTATTTTTTAAAGATTTACTTATTTATTTTAGAGAGAAAGAGAGAGAGAGACAGAGCAGAGGGAGGGGCAGAGGAAGAGGGAGAGGGAGGGAATCTCCAGCAGCCCCTCTGCTGAGCGCAGAGCCCAAGGCAGGGCTCAATCTCACAACCCTAAGATCTTGACTTGAGCTGAAATCAAGAGTCACAGGCTTAACAAACTGAGTCACCCAGGCACTCCTAGTAAATTATTTTTTTGATGAATGAATAGAGGACATTATGGGTAGGCAAAAATAGTACAGAGTGTGACCATATATTTCTGTGTGGATTTAAAGCAGTTCATGCTGTGACCATGTAAATATTTACTGCTAGCGTCTGTCCAAAGAAAAGCTCATTATTCTTATACCAGAAGATTAATAAGATACCAGTAGAAGACTAATTTGTTCATTAAAACTAAAGTATAAGATTTACATAATTCTTATCTCTAAAGTTTAGTGACATTTAAGGACATATATCAGGAAGGGAATGTTTTAATATTGGCCTTAACTCTTTAATAAATTGCATTTTTATAATTGGTCCAACCTTAAAATTCACTATTTTAATGGGTGAAGTAAAGTAAACTAAAAAATAGAAGAGATCGTGAGAAATTAAAATAAGCACACTTTGGTAATTAAAATATTCTCATGGAAGTGAGACACCTGGGTGGCTCAGTCGGTTGAGCGTCTGACTTAGTTGAGCATTTCAGCTTAGGTCATGATCTCAGGGTTGTGGGATCAAGCCCGGCTCTGTGCTAATCAGTGAATCTGCTTCCATGCTTCTCTCTCTCCTTCTGCCCCTCTCCCTGCTCATAATCTCTCTTTCTCACTCTCTCTAAAATAAATAAATCTTAAAAAGAATATTCTTATGGAAGAAATGGAGAATTTTTAATACTTGCACATGTGATAAAACAAATTGTATAACCTTCTACAATTTCTAAAAAGTAAACTGTACAAAATTTAAATTAACTATCTAATGTAATTAATTATTGGGTATTTTTTGAAAAAATCATTCATAAAGTGACTCCACTGAATTAATACCTCTATGTACACATCTCTACCCATTCCTCTAGGGCTTAGAAAGGGAATCAGGCCATGCTTTGAGTGAAGAGATTTATTTTAATTTGAATCATTATGGTTTACTTCTTTAAATAAAATAGAATTTTGAATAGCTTGGAATTACTTCATACCATTTTTAATTCTCTGAAGAAATATGTGAAAAATATATAACTTTTCCTATACACTTAAATATGTTTCTTTGAATCTGTGGTGAACTTTCTACCTTAAAATAACTTCAAAGAGCAGAAAGGTCTAATTTCAAACTGCTTTCTTCAAAAATGCAGATAGAATTGTAATGGCTGGCTTAAGCAGCTTTGTTTTTTAGCATTACATTTTAGAGTTGAGTGATATGGAATGAGATGAGGTACCATATGTCCTTTTTCTTACATTCAGAGCTTAAATAAACACATCATGCTGATGATTTCCCATAGACCATATTCGTCCACTCTGAAAAGATTGGGGGACTTGATCTGGGAAGTAGAATGATGGCTAGTCAAGGGAGGGCAATTTCAGTCAGTGAAAGCACTTGGATAACTTTTGCTCATATCATCCCTGTTCTTTTTGTTTGTTTTATTTTCCCTATGACATATTAAGTATCCTGTAGTTGAAGTTATTTATCGCTTTCATAGATACGTTTATGCACTGCTTACCTGAGCTACTCCACTTTTTATTTTATTTTTACCTTGTCTAAGCCCTGAGAGGAAATAATCTTTCATATGCACCTTGTGGTGTTCTTTCCCAAAATTACTCTTTGGGGTCATTGCAATAAAATTATATTTTTATGGATTCGTGTTTGGGATATGATCTATTCTTCACATGTCCTTAAAGTACATTGTCTATTTTCTTGACCTTAGAATATCATTTCCATCCCCGGCACAAATTTATGTAGAAGATAGGAATTTAAAAGAAAACTAATTTAGAGTATTTGCTAAGTCCTCTTTTAACAGAATGTACTGTGCTAGGAGACAAAAAAATTATGAAAATAATCCATGTGGCACATCTGACCTCATCTGTATTCATATGAGAAAGTGATCCAATGAAATGCTAAGAGGATGTGCAAAGGTGTCTCTATTGTCAGTAAATCTTTGCTAAGATTGTTACTTTCTTCTAAAAAAATTAATTAATATATTTATTTATTTATTTTAAGATTTTATTTATTTGAGAGAGAGAGACACTGAGAGAGGGAATACAAGCAGGGAGAGTGGGAGTGAGAGAGGGAGAAGCAGGCTTCCCGCTGAGCAGGAGCTGGATGTGGGCCTGGATCCCAGGACCCTGGGATCATGACCTGAGCCCAAGGCAGATGCTTAATAACTGAGCCACCCAGGTGCCCTTAAAAATTTATTTATATATAGCAATTATTGAATGCTTGTATAAAAAATGCAGAGTCCAGGATAAGCTCTTTATAGCAACTTCTTAATCAAGTGGAAGTATGCCAAACTTCGGGTGAAATCTCAATGAAGTAAAAAATTTATTTAGGATTCACAAAAATTAGGATGGAGAGTATTTAACATGCATGTGCAAATGCATAAATATGTATACAAACAATTACTGAAACTTCAAACACTAAATCCCAATCTAGGTTAAATTTCTTGATGTAAATAGGACTCAAAGCATCAAAAACCTAAATATAAATCTTTTCCATAGTTTCTATTGTCGTTGACTAAAAGCATCTAAATATTTATTTGGTGCTTTTGTTCCCTAATTATTGTTTCATTCTTTTCACATATTTTAATCCATGAAGTTCTCGTTGCACTCAATATTTTTTAACCAAAGGGTATCTACTTTTTATTCACAAATCTCATGTTTAATAAAACAGAAAACAGAATTCTATACAGAACATAGCAGACTATGGTGATGAATCAAGCTTTTTTTTTTCCCACTCTAAGCACAATGAAATATTGGATAAAATATTTAAATTTTAAAATATATTTGGGTGAATCCCAGAAGAAAAAAAAATGGAAAATCCCAAAAGTTTCATCAAGGAAGGGGGCACCTGAACGTTGGTGATCAGATCAAGCCAAAAGTTTCATGTGGTTATCAGCACAGGATTCAAACATTTGGAGCTGCAATCTGAATGGTCTCACAAATACAGGAGATGAGACTTCAGAGTCGGACCCTTTATCAAAATAATGTAGAAATTCACTTTCTGTATAAATCCTGGAGCCAAGGATAACAAAACTGTCTATAAAGAAGAGAACAGAAAACAACTCTACTTAATGATCAAAGATTGGAAGTTGACTCTGTCCAAGGATGTGTGTTGGTATCAGAATTGAATATGAATTTTAAATTCCCACTATCTTTAGTATTGGACATTAATGTGAAAAAAAATTTTTTTTCAGATTTTTTTTAGATTGAAAAAGACAATGGAAGAATCTTGATTTGCTCCTGATTCGAGGGGCGGGGGAAAATATCTGGGAGAATGAAAAATTATAGACCAGCTATTGTATGATGTTATGGAACTGTTGAGAATTTGCATATTTTCCACCTCCAAATACCAATGAGGTATTTTGGCACACAATTCATATTTGTTAAGTAAATTAATAGTAATATTACTCAAGAAACACTGTAAGAATTCGAATAAAGGAGAAGAGCATTTAACACAAAGCCTGTTCAACATAAGCGTTCAAATTCAATAACCATAGTTAACCATCATCATCATATACCTCAATATGTTCTATTATTATTATAATTGTTGTAAGTCACTAATTTAATTAATAGCATCACATTCAGGGAGATACAATTACTCTCCCAGAGTTTGACAAGACTTTCCAACATATAACTTCCTGTGGACTGAAGAAATGTTTGTTTCTGAGGCAAAACCTCTGAGCAAATTATGAGTGGATTGCCCCAAATGTAGTGACACTATAGGGGGCAGCTGCAAAGACTGGTCTAGAAGTCTTTGTTGAACTCTGAACACTAAATAATGTTATTAACAAAAGTGTACTTTTGTATATTTTAACTGCTTATTCACATTTGGCAATATGTTGGTAGTTTTGTCCAACTCAGGGCATATGGATAAATTAGAGGCCTCTAGGAATATTCTTTAGCTGTAAATTTCAAAATTTAGCAATTCTCCTACAAGCGAACAATCATCCAAAAGATTTGGATAAACCCCAGACTCTGATGGCCATTGACTCTAGTCCACACAAAAAAGATTTATTTTTCAATGTATTTTCTTGTCACAGAGCTGCCAGCCTTCAGGAACAATAATGCTATGCTTTTTAACTAGTTTTCTGTATTAAATTGACTTGCTGCAGTCAGTATTTGTAATTTTATAAGAGGTAACATCCAAGAAAAATGTGGACGTTTTCTTCTAAATTAAATTCTGAGAATGACAGCTTAGCAAACTTAGCTACTTAATGAAATATTCAGATTGGCATTTTATTTTACTGTATTTATTAAGGATACAAACAAAATGACCTTTAAATGTTATACTTTTTCTTCTTTAATTGAAAAAATGTCACATTCAATGTAGATGTCCTGTTTTAACACTAAATATGAGCATCTATTAAAAACAAATATAAAGGTTGAAATCTTTTGTAATTTACGTAGGTTGTGTATTATTAGCGACTCAAAGAAATAACCACGATTTTGATTGAAGTGTAGATTTGTTATGAATAATTAATAGCAACCTTATCCTTAATCCGTGGAACAGAAAATACAATTGGGACCTCTCATCTCTACTGGACTAACACTTAAAAGCATAAGAATTTAAGAAAAAGGGGGGGATTATGATGATATTAATAGGTGTTTTTATTTTGTTATATACATTATCTCATTTAATCCTCAGGATAACCCTACAATATAAAAATTATTATCCACATTTTAGAAATGAGGCAATAGAGAAACAGGACTCAGGTCTTGAACTTCACTTCAAAGATGTGCTGCCAGAATGCCCTATCTGATGACTAATCCTTTTTCTTTCTTTTTTTTTTTTTTAAGATTTATTTATTTGAAAGAGTCAGAGAGAGCAAGGACAAGCATGAGGGGCAGAGGGAGAGAGAGAGAGAATATCAAGCACAGTCTGTGCTGAGCACAGAGCCCAATGCGGGGCTGATCTCATGACCCTGATACCATGATCTGAGCCAAAACTAAGAGTTGGACACCTAACCAACTGTGTTACCCAGGCACCCCTTATATTTTTGAGAAGCTTCTACATGCAAGGTCTGAGACATGTCAACCAACAGACATATTAACGAGGTAAGCTGCTACCCTCTGTAGATTCAAAACACAGCTAAATAAATATCAGGCATCACAGACCCACCCCTATATAATCTTCCACTCAGAAAGTCTTATAGCCTGAGGGTCCGCTGCCTAGATGCCTCCAGCATTTACATGAGCTGGTTCAGGCTTTTCCTGTTCTTGAGCTAATCTTGACAGAGGCAGTGTGCACATTAAAGCTTCAGACCCAGTTCACCCTCTGTTTCTTCCTTTATTCTCGTGTGTCTTGAGCTCAGGGAACACTGCTAGGGTACTGCTGAGAATTGGAGGCAGGTATACCTTGAATGTTCATACTGGTCAAAGCTTACCTGGTAACTCTTTCGCTGATCTCATGCTTGCCTAAACATAGAAATTATATGGGCTGTTCTTTGATTTCCACCCAGATACTTGATGTGGTTCTTCTATCCCCTTTTCTGGGAAGACTACATCTTGATTATTTTTCTGATGATAATTAACTTCTTAAGGATTGTCTTGCCTTGGATCCTCAATGTCACAGGCTACCTGCCCTACCCCACCCCCATTTAGAAATGCTGGTACCAGGGCGCCTGGGTGGTTCAGTCAGTTAAGCATCCACTCTTGATTTCTGCTCATGTCATGATCTCAGGATTGTAAGATCAAGCCCTGATCTTGAGTGTGGAGTCTGCTTAAGATTCTCTCTCTCCCTCTCCCTCTCCCTCTCCCTCTGCCTCTCCCCACCCCCACTCACACACATGCATGCATGCACATGCTCTCTATCTCTCTAAAATCAATCAATCAATCAATCAATCAATCAATCAATGCTGGTACTGACCACTGCCTGAATCTCATCTGAGCAGTCCACATACTCTGAGCTCTGTGTCAAGCCATCCAGCTCTCCCCAAGGTCTGGAGTCAGTGGCTTTCCTTTCTTTGACGGCTCTCTAATCTTACAGGGAATTGTGCTGATTTCCTCCATCTTGTTTCCTGTCCCTCTGTCCAAATGTAATCATTACCCCAAGATTTATAATACAAAACCAAATGGAACAATTGTCAAATGTTTACAAATCTTCAGAGATTAAATAGAGAATTATTCATTGTAAAAAATGATGAAAGGTACTACCAGAACATGAAGCATGTGGTAGAAATTTTAAATTCGTGACAAGCAGAGATAGTGGAGAAGGGTGTGACAAGCAGAGATAGTGGAGAAGGGTGTGCTAGTAGAAGAAATAGGCTTATCGAAGAGCATGGAGCACAAAAGTCTGTAACAACATGGCAAGAGGCCCAAAATGGAGTCACTTATGCTAAGTTCCATATCACTAAACTGAGACTTAACTTACAGTTTTGGCTCTTTCAGAAATGGAAGCTTAAACCAGTCAGTCAGGAACTACCTCACTGGCACCAGTTAGGTAATCTGCCTGATAAACCACTGCCATTCCCTAAAGGAAAGTAATCTTACGATAACCAATCCACATTTCTGCTTCCTGTAACTTCCTCATTCCCACTCCCTTCTGACTATGAAAGTCTTTCATTTTACACAGTTCCTCAAAGCTCCTTTCTGTCTGCCAGATTGGATACTGCTTGATTCATGAATTGTTGAATAAAACCAATGAGATCTTTAAATTTTACTCAGTTGAAGTTTGGTTTTTTAGCAAGTCCAAATCACGTACTGAAATTAAATAACTTGGTTTGGTTTCTTTGCACAGTATATAGGAGACACTAATGGGAGACATTCTGAAAAGGCAGATTAAAACCACACTTGGAAAAGTCCTAAATATCAGACCAATAAGTTTGTATAAAATATTTTAAGCAATGCAAATTACTGGGAAGTTTCTTTCGATGTTTCCTTCTCTCTTTCAGAAGTTGGCATAGGAAGAATTAGAACAGAAAAATACTGGAATATATATATATTTAAGGAGAGATTATAATAACACAAATAAGATGAACTATTAGGTAACAGCATGAATTAAAGCGTTGCTAGTATAAGAAAAAAAAACACTTAGTAAAAAATAAAGCACAAAACAGAACTTGGTCTTTGACAGAGAATCTTCTTGTTTAAAGAGACAGAAGGATGACTCCCCAACATTCACCTTCCCTTTGGGGACTTTGTGGTTACCACTCCCATAGCTACAGTGGACAATCAATATCACTGCTGTCCCTCTGTTCTCTGACCAGAAGTACACAACTGAGTCTCCTTCTCCACAGACTCCCAGCATGGCAGAGACACAACTGGAACAATCAAGAAATAATTTACTTTTAAAGACGAGGCTGAGAGTTGATACAGAGTGTAAAATCTGGATAACGTGGCATATAAGATATGACATCATCTTCAGCGTGTAATCCACAGAAGAAGACCTACCTCACAGGCTACTGAAGCTTACTAGATTTCTGGTCATCACCAGAATTACACATCTGAACATAATCCAAATCAAAGGAAGGATCTAACCACTTAGCTATCTAAGTATTATCTTACAGGTCCAGCTTCCTTCTTGAGGACCTACTTCATTTCCTGGTTAACTTATACTAGGTATGAACTCATCCTGTTCACTCCTTTGTCCATTGTTTTATCTCTGACCTATTTAGGATAACGATATCAAAGCACAACATCAACAAACCCAACACCAGTGGTTTGCTAGTAAATGTTTAGCAGTAGGCTTTCTAGGAAAACAAAAACAAAAACAAAACTGGTTCATATTGCTTGCCAATGTCTATGATGTAAATACCCTTACCACTTCCAATTTCGAGCTACTGATGTGAGGTCACTGAAGTAGTGGTTGGGAAGAGACCATGTGAGCAGGCATCAGCTCAACTCTGCTCTTTGTGTATAACAACAATAGCTAGTAAGTTCTTACTAAGTGTCAAGAAGAGTGCTGAGCAATCAACATTCCCTTTCACTCTTCCAACAGCTCTCTGAAGTAGGCATTATTTTCATCATTGTTAAGTATAACGAGAATATTAAGGATCAAAGAAGTCGAATCTTTAAAACACACAAAAACAGTCAATGGGAGAGCCAACATTTGAGCCTCATTCTGTCACTTCTAATATGCATGTCCGTCTCTTAATCAGCAAGTTCTAGCGTTGACATCAGTGTTTCTTACCCAAAAATCTTTCCTCCCATGCTTATGTTCTTGAGTATTTTTCTCTATTTTTCTTGTTCTCTTACAGGAGGAAGAACTAATACAGAGATTATTGCCATAAGAAGTAATAAACTGTAAAATAATAGGTGTAATTATGTAAATATTGCAGGTATAAACTCGGCATGAATAAGCAATGGATTAAATATGGTGATCAGAGGGACAATAGCAACTTGGTTTTTATTCTGGGGTGACTGGAAGACTGGAACAGTCATTAAATTTTTTGGAATCTACAAAAGGCCTTGGCTAATGAGACACATATTTCAGGAATGCTGGTTTAGGAAAAGGAACAGCTTAAAGATTGACAAGGAAAATGTATATCATAGTATCCATTTGGGCAAGATAAATAAGTCTACTGGAATCAGGATGGACAACGTAGGAGCAAGGCAATTAATTTCCATGACTTTAAGTTTCTCTACTTTCAAGATCCAAAGTTAGGAACTGTGCTCAAATTCACTCTTCAGAGAGTGATAGGAAGATTCACATATTTAAATCAAGAAAGCTCTTCTGCCCATCTCCAGGAGCTATTGGGGGAAGTTGATGCCAACTGAAATGATAGTTTATCCCTCTCCATGAAGGAAACCATCGGTTGTAACACCATTGTGGTTATCAGATCAATTAATTTCCTACGTATTTCTTCACATTCCCTTTTTCTTTTTCACCATGATATTTGTAAAGGACCTCTTCGTATGAAGGAAGGCTTTTTTTTCTTAAACAGCTATACAGTTAGTGTTCTGGTTTTTCAGCAACCTTGCAGTGAGACCTTATTATCATACAGAAAATCGTAATTCAGGATACAAAGAATATGATACTTCCTGCTCTATTCACTTATTTAACATCTTTTTCAGATGGCCTTAATACCCAAGAATCTGAAAACTAAATTAATATTTCCTTCCCTCTATGAGGTTGAGACTTCCCCCTCAGAAATAAACCTTAGCATACAAATTGTCTCATTTTCTAGATCACATATTTTCTATTACTTATTTTGTCATATTTTCCGTCCCCTCTTTATCAGGACACAGATTTTGTATTTTCACCCCTCTGTCTCAACACAAATACATCATATATTTGATGGTCTGAATAAAAGAACAATTGGATGAATGAGTGAACATGATAGTCTGGAATCTCGGTTAGCTCTGAAAATAGGGCACTGGACCAGCTCCAGAATGTGGGACATGAAACTGGAGTCATAGGTGATTTCTTATTTCATATATTCTATACATATTATTTGATATATTCTCCGACACTAGATATTTTTCCGATTCCTCATATCATGTCCCCATTCTTCAGTGTTGGTCTTACATTTAGTAAGGACTGCCCAGAAGTGAAACTGTGGCCATGCTGAAATTTTACTTTTTCAGCTGGGCTATATGTTTCCTGAAGGTAAAAACAGTACCCTTTTCTAATTCATGGTTGGGCGTGCAGTGGATGTTCTGAGACCTTAGTCAAGATCTTTCTTTAAAGATTTCACATGTAAAATGTTAGAGGCATTTTTGTATTCTGCCTAGCATTTCTCTTTTCTTTTTCCTGTAATATTTGGTTTGATTTATAAGGTAGTTCCATTAGCTATTTGACCTTTGCTTAACAATTTCAGGAACGCATAGGCAGACTGGAGGCAAATAAATATTATTTTTAACAGATTCTATTATTTATATTCAATATTAATACCTTATCTATCTAATATTTGCAGTAAGAAATTCGAAAATTGTGGAACTCATCTCACTGAACATTGAAATAATTAATTGTTCTACCACTATCGTATCTTCTAACAGCAAATGGTTACATTTTTTCTGTTTCTACATGGGTAAAGAAAAGCACTTATTTTGTGTACATAAATAGTGATAATTTGCAAAATGAGTACCCAAAAGCAGTGTTAAAGGAAGAATCTGTTAGCAGATTTTAACTGAGGCACTTTCTTCTTTTTGTGGCAAGGAGTCTTGGATCAAAATCCCTAAGAAAAGATAATAATTTAGGTCCTAATTATAGTATTAAATATAGCATAGTTCATTTTCTGTTAGGAAGCATGTAATTCAAATTTAAAATAAAATATAATTTTACCTTCTGTTAGCAATTTATCCTGTGCATTTAGAATTATTAAAAGACCAGTCTCACTATACTGATTTCCCTCAAAGTAATTTTTAACAGTTAACAAAAAAAAAACAAATAAAGGTTTTATCTTAATCTTCCTTTATATGGCAATGATTTGAATATATTTTAGAAGAAGTCATGCCACCCACAAGATATTAAAGGAGTAAACTCTTAGTACAATTGAATTTGCCTGTATTTTGGGTTGTAATTGAGAATGAAATTGATCCCATTTTATCCTCTGGAAATCTGTAAAATAAATTTGATTGGAGCTCACAACTCTTCAAGACATCTTTATTTTATAAGAGGTGAGAACAAAGCCAAATATGTCTATGAGAATCATACATTCTACTAAGTTTTCTAGACAATGCCTCAAATAACTACTATTGAATTTTTCTGTAGCTAGGTTGCTTATGAATATTTATGAATTTTTATGCTTATATTCAGATAAAAGTGTTACACCATTGATCAAATTTTTTCAAGGAAAGCAATGGATCTTAACATATTTTGGGTGGTTGTTACACCTACTCATTGTTCAAAATCCCAAATGCCTACCTTGAACATTCTCAAAGGAAACAGCTGTGAAATTTAGTTTAGGAGGTTCTAAACATATCACATTCCCAACCTCACCCATTCTAATTTGATTTACTACATCATTCTTAACCTAAGGTCCAAGAACTAGGTGTCAGTAGGTTCGTGAATATGGATGGGTTATTTTCACCGACCTTCAACCAAAATTTATCATTTCTTTCAGTAGTAAATCAGTCAACAAAGCACAAGAGTAATAGCAGTGAATGTGAATTTGTCACAGATAGGAGCACATATATCTTCTTATCACATTATAGCTGTTGGAGACAGCCTGAAATTAACATGTACATTCATCACCTTGCATTTATGTTGAATAGATTCACACCTAGATCTTTGATGTACAAGATAGTTCCACTAATGGATTTATAAACACATGTATTACTATATCCCAAATTTATCTACATATGTGTATGTACGCAGGTACAGACAACCCTGAGATCATGACCTGAGCTGAAATCAAGAGCTAGATGCTTAACTGACTGAGCCATCTGGGTGTCTCACTCTGATAGTGAGGTTTTTTAAATGAGGTGCTATGTGAAGACATAATTTTACTTTACTGAGAGAAGAGGGTGTATCAATGCAGCATGTGGGCTAAGTGACGGTGGGCACAGAGGTAAGGAATTTCTCTACTACATGTATATTATCCATACAGCTTCCCACTGTATCTACAGAAATGTTGCTGCCATGGGTGCCTGGGTGGCTCAGTGGGTTAAAGCCTCTGCCTTCGGCTCAGGTCATGATCTCAGGGTCCTGGGATCGAACCCCACATCAGGCTCTCTGCTCAGCAGGGAGCCTGCTTCCTCCTCTCTCTCTGCCTGCCTCTCTGCCTACTTGTGATTTCTCTCTCTGTCAAATAAATAAATAAAAAATCTTTTTTAAAAAGTTGCTGCCAGGATTAATGTATAATCTATAAACACAAGCTTCAATAAAAATATTTCCAGTCCTAGATGATTTTAAGTGCCATATTTCGTAAGACCCATGAAACAGCATTAAGTGCAAGTCAACCTGCTGTTAGAAATTCTGAATAGACAAATAAGCCTCATCTCTCAGAGTATGCAATAGTGACCTTCAAGGTAACATATTTATCCATGAGGATAATGTCATAACTTAACCACTTTATGAACAGAATCTCCTTTATTACTATAGTTGTCAACAATATGAAGCACACACAATCACTCTCAAAAAGGTATATTTAGAGGGAAAATGCTTGCAGTGGGAAAAATATAATTAAACTGCACATTTGAAAAGCTCATCTAAAAACATTTGGCTAGGAGCTAGAGCCTTCATTTCCAGGAGTGAGGAACTTTGGATCAGGACTTAGGTTTGGGATACAGTCCAGGTGTATCTGACTCATTATGAAAAAAATACAAGTCATTTAAAAGTTATTTTCACCTCTGTTCACCTCCTTATATTGGAGATAATACTGATTTTTTGCTTAGGATTATTGTGTGCCCTGATAGTGAAAAGGAAAACAAAAGCATATTTTTTTTAAAAAGTGCTATGAAATTTTTAATAATATTTTGCAGAAATGAATTTGCAAGGTCTAAAAAAGAATTAAAAAATCAATATAGGCTTCTAAATATAAGTAAAGGTAATTTATTTCTTAAAATTGGAAGAATGCTTAATAGAAAAATAAAATTTAAATATAAAACTTTGCATGTATAAAACCATCTCTTAATTATAAAGTTTATTTAAAATGTTTGTTTCTTTAATATCTTTCAATACTGGAATGAATATATTAACATAGAGTACAAGGTTCCCTAACATTTTAATGTCACAATTCAATAAAGGCTTACTATCGTCTATATGAAATACATTGTTCAATTGCTGGAGAAACACATCGATATAGTTGCTGTTCTCAATTAACTTGCACTGGATGTTGTGGAGTAAAATTATTTCTTATTATTATCTGGTCTCAGTTTTCTAGTTGGAACGAAGCAAAAGCACAGCTGAGGCAAAGTTTTAATGCCAAATCGTACTCGTCTTAATGTGACAGGGCGTGCAAATGTTTACATTAACACCATTTACTAAACATTGTTTTCTTGTCAAACGCTGTGTTATATCCTAGGAAAACAAAGATAAAGCAGAACTCCTGCCCTGGGGGTCTCCCAAGATGTTCAAGAAAATATGTAAATAATAAAACAGAAAGGGGAGAAAGCAAAATATTTCAGATCTTTTCTGGAATTACTAGTAGAGGACAGTGGGGTCACAGGGAGAGCGTTTGGTTCCATAGGGTCAGGATGGGTCCCTCATCCCAGAAGCATGGCACTGTCCTCACTCCACACCACAAGTCTCCTCCTCCAGTTTCTGCTAAAGCACACTCACATCGCACGGGGTTTGGGGCAGTAAACTTTATTCCATGACTCTAATGAGTCTCCAGTATTAGGTTATATTTAGCTCTAACTCTTGTTCAAATTCCACAGAGATCAATTAATTTCTCTTTGTAAAAAGGAAATATACTTCTGTTTCTATAATAACCCTTCTTTCAAAACTTACCATACAGGAATAGAGTAATAAACACTAAAGACAATGGACTATGCTACCTGATTTTTAAGACAAATACTTATTAAAACATTTATTTGTTATATGACAGAGACGTGCTGTCAGATACTGAACACACACCCTCAACAACAACAGAAAGAATGGGCCTCATTGGTTAGAGCCACAGGTTTTTCTAAATGACACACACAAAAGTAATCTGATGGCATTTGAATAATGTATTTTATACTTTAATTTTTTTAAATTTCTTATATTTGACAAGTAAAGTTAGAATATGGGGAACTAACATGTGTTGAGTGTCTACTGATGAGTCAGGCACTTTAGTACATATCATTTCACTTGATCCTCACAATACTATTTTCATAATTTAGGTGAAATATTGAGTTATCAAAGTTCACCATGACACTAGTGAAAGAACTAATATATGCTCAATATAGCTGAATATAAGACGTTAGAGGTGTTAAAATTACTCTATCCCCTCTAAATTTTTCCACAGAAATACCATTCTGCAAAATAAGGATTCCACAGGCTATTGATAAAAGTCATCATCAATAACAAAGAAAAATGGTAAGTCGAAGGAACAGAGTTTTCATAGCTGTAAATATGCTAACTTGCATTTTGAATAACCAAGAAGGAATTGTAATATAGATTTCTCAAAATATTTAGCCTAAGTCTGTTTTCATGACTCCGTGCAGATATATTGTGTTAGAGTAAGTGTTATGGGAAGCATTCCACAGAAGCTATAAACAGAAATGTGGGGATGATGTATGAAGAGGGACAGGAAGGAGATGTGCCAGGAACTATCTTAGGGCTTCCTGTAGGTGGACAGTCTTTAAGGAAAGTGATTGCTGTGGGCCTGAGGAAGAGGTAATAAATTCTAAAACTAGAACTAGTGGCCCGAGTCCTCCTGCTGCTATGGATATTTCCCAATCCAACCGCAGAAGCAGTTACTTCACTAAAGAACTTCCACTTACTGCTACAGTGACATTACTGGGATTGGGCATACCCATTTGCCACACACAAACACACAGGAAGCCAGAAAACTGGAAAGACTATATGAAAAATCATTACCAGGCAGAGGACACGAGACAGGAATGATAGGATCCCCAAGAGAAAAGAAACCAATGAGGCAAATGCTCTTAGTTTGCTCAAGCTTCCATAACAAAGTACCGAAGACTGGGTGGTTTAGCCACCAATACTATGCCCTCTCACAGTTCTGGAGGCTAGAAATCCCAGATCAAGGTGCCCACTGATGTGGTTCCTGATGAGGACTCTCTTGCTGGTTTACAGATGGCTGCCTTCTCACTGTGTCCTCACGCATCAGAAAGAGAGAGATCTCTCATGTCTCTTCTTATAAGGACCTTCTATTGAATCAAAGTTGTACCCTTATGACCTAGTCTAACCATAATTACCTCCAAATAGGCCCTATTTCCACATACAGTTACATCAGGGTTGTGGGCTCAACATGTGAATTTGAAGGGAACGTAAACTGCGCCTGGGTGGCTCAGTGGGTTAAAGCCGCTGCCTTCGGCTCAGGTCATGATCCCAGGGTCCTGGGATCGAGGCCCACGTCGGGCTCTCTGCTCAGCAGGGAGCCTGCTTCCTCCTCTCTCCTCTCTCTCTGCCTGCCTCTCTGCCTACTTGTAATCTCTCTCTCTGTGTCAAATGANAACGTAAACTTTCAGTCTGTAACCCTGCCATCATTCTCCCTTTCTTCCATAGATGTGTCTTAGACTGTGATAGAGGGGTGAGGTTGGCTCTGTAGAACAAATGAATGCACCTCTCAAATCTCTCACTGCAAGGGTAGCGAAGGTCCCAGCCATGTCCTCAGAAATCTATTGATGCATTTGCCCAGAGGCAACACTTCTCAAGGGTTTGTTCTCAGTTAATAACTGAGCATGCTGGGAAAATTAAGGCAGATCTATTCTGGGAACTGCAAGGCAAAAAATAGGAAATAACTTAAAATATAGCAGATACATTATAGAGTACAATATTATAAAAATATCAAGATAAATTCAAAAGAATTAAGTATACACATACATATATACATACATATATGTATCTTAACAAGAAATATATATGTGTATATATATATAATTTAAAACATACATGGGACTCAAAGGAACAAAATAAAATTGAAATATATAGAGAGAGAGATGATCAAACTGGAATAAAAAACAATATACACAAACATACTGGTTCGACAGGATCTCAGGATAAAAGATAAATATGAAAATGGATTTTAATTCTGTATACTAGCAATACATGGTAAGAGACTGAAAGTAAAGAGTAGTAATTTTTAAAATGACATAAAAAATATGAAATACTTTGGGTTAGATCTGAAGAAAGATCTCTCAGCTTAACACTATAAATCATTCCCGAAAGAAATTAAGGAGTACATAAATTAAGTACTCTAAATGAAGAAGTATACCCTGTCCATGAATCAGAAGAATCAATGTTGTTAAAATAACAAGTCTCAAATTGATCTATAGATATGGTACAATCATAATCACAATAAAAGTGGGCACTATGTTTTATTTTTTAATTTTTATTTAAATTCAATTTAATTAACATATAGTGTATTATTAGTTTCAGGGGTAGAATTCAGTGATTCATCTGTTGAATAAAACACCCAGTGCTTATTACCTCAAGTGCCCTCCTTAATGCCCATCACCCAGTTACCACATCCCCCACCCACCTCCCCTAAGCAACCCTCAGTTTGTTTCCTATACTTAAGTGTTTCTTATGGTTTGCCTCCCACTGTTTTTATCTTATTTTTCCTTCAATTCCCCTATGTACATCTGTTTTGTTTCTGAATTTCCAATATGAGTGAAATAATGCAGTATTTGTTTTTGAATGACTTATTTTGCTTAACACAATACCCTCTAGTTCCATTCACATCATTGCAAATGGCAAGATTTCATTTTCTGATGGCTGAGTAATATTCCATTGTGTATATATGTATGTATGTATGTGTATATATATACATGTGTGTATAATATATACAAATACATACATGTATATATACATATATGTGTGTATACACGTATGTACACACACGCATATCACTTCTTCTTTATCCATTCATCTGTCAGTGGAAATCTGGACTCTTTCCATGCTTTGGCAATACTGCTGCTATAAACATTGGGGTATTAGTGCCAGTTTGAATATTTTGTATCCTTTGGATAAATACCTAGAGGTGCAATTGCTGGGTCATAGGGTAGTTCTATTTTTAACTTTCCGAGGAACCTCCATACTGTTTTCCAGAGTGGTTGCAGCAGCTTACATTCCCACCAACAGTGTACGAGGGTTCCCCTTTCTCTGCACCCTTGCCAACATCTGCTGTTTCTTGAGTTATTCATTTTAGCCATTCTGACCGATGTGAGGTGATATCAGATTGTGGTTTTGATTTGTATTTCCCTGATGCTGAGTGATATTGAGCATTTTTTCATGTGTCTGTTGGCCATTTGTATATCTTCTTTAGAGAAATGTCTGTTCATGCCTTCTGCCCATTTCTTGACTGGATTTTTTGGTTTTTTGGAACTGAGTTTGATAAGTTCTTTATAGATTTTGAATACTAGTCCTTTACTGATACGTCATTCGTGAATATCTTCTCCCATTCTGTAGATTGCCATTTAGTTTTGTTGATTGTTTCTTTTGTTTTGCAAAGCTTTTTATCCTGATGAAGTCCCAATCGTTCATTTTTTGTTTTCTTTTCCCTTGTCTTTGGAGACATGTCTTGAAAGAAGTTACTGTGGCCAATGTCAAAGAGGTTGTTGCCTGTGTTCTTCTCTAGGATTTTGATGATTCCTGTCTCACATTTATGTCTTTCATCCATTTTCACTTTATTTTGTGTATGGTGTAAGAAAATGGTCCGGCTTCATTCTTCTGCGTGTGGCTGTCCAATTTTCCCAACACAATTTGTTGAAGAGACTGTCTTTTTTCCATTAGGTTTTCTTTCCTGCCTTGTTGGAGATTAGTTGACCATAGAGTTGAGGGTCCCTTTCTGGGCTCTTTATTCTGTTCTATTGATCTATGTGTCTGTTTTTATGCCAGTACCATGCTGTCTTGATGATTACATATTTGTAATAAGGCTTTAAGTCCATAATAGTGATGCCACCAGGTTTGGTTTTCTTTTTCAACATTACTTTGGCTATTTGGGGCCTTTTCTGGTTCCATACAAATTTTAGGATTGTTCCAGCTCTATAAAAATGCTGATGGTTTTTGGATAGGGGTTGCACTGAATGTGTAGATGGCTTTGGGTAGCATACACATTTTAACAATATTTGTTCTTCCAATCCATGAGCAGGGAATGTTTTTCCATTTCTTTGTGTCTTCCTCAATTTCTTTCATAAGTGTTCTATAGTTTTCAGAGTACAGATCTTTTACTTCTAGGTATCTTATGGTTTTTGGTGCAATTGTACATGGGATCAATTCCTTAATTTCTCTTTCTGCTGCTTCATTGTTAAGATACAGAAATGCACCTGACTTCTGTGCATTGATTTTACATCCTGGGACTTTGCTGAATTCCTGTATTGCTTCTAGCAATTTTTTGCTGGAGTATCTACATAGAGTATCATGTCATGAAAGCAGGAATTTTTAAAGCAGTTGACAAGTTGTTTCTAAAATTCTTTTTTTTTAAAAGAGTTATTTATTTATTTTAGAGAGAGAAAAAGAGAGGGAGAAAGGAGAGGGAGGGACAGAGGACAAAAATCCTCAAGCAGACCATGGAGCTCAAGGAGGGACTAAATCCCAAGACCCTGATATCACCACCTAAGCCAAAACCAAGAGTTGGATGCCTAACCAACTGAGCCATCCAGGCACTCCTCTAAAATTCTTTTGGAAATACAAAAGGCCCAAAAAAGCCAGAACAACTTAGAAATTATTTTTGTCACTAAGACAGTGTGGGACAGGCCTTAAGCTAAGCAAACATATCAATGGGTTAGAAAAAGAGTACAAAAACAGACCAGAACGTAATAGACCAGGACATATATGGTCATTTCACTTTTGACAAAGATTTATACACAATTCAATGGAGAAAGACGAGTCTTTTCAACAACAGATACTGGAACAGTTAGATATCCCCTAAAATGTAACTTCAATCCAAATGTCACAATGTATTTAAAAATTAACTTAAATTTGATCACAGACCTAAATGTAAAACTGAAACTGAAATTTCTAAAGGAAAATTTAGGAGAAAGTCTTTACAACTTTGGGTTTGCCAAGGACTTCTCAGACCAACATCAAAAGCACAACCAGTAAAAGCAAAATCTGGTAAATTGGACTTTTCCAAATTAAGAAATTCTTCCCTTTCAAGGGTTATGAAAAGACAAGCCATGGATTGGGAATAAATATTTGCACAGTCATTTACTTGATAAAGGACTTGAAACCAGTACCTATAAAGACCCTTCAAAATTCCATAATGAGAAAACAAACCAATAAAAAATAGTTGGGTGGGAGCAAAAGGGAGGATGTGAACAGCTATTTCACCAAAAATGATGGCAAATTAAGATGAAAAAGGTCCTCAATATCATTAGTCATTAAGGGAGTGAAAATAAAAATCACAGTGAGGGATCAAAATGCACATAGAAGTGTGTTTTTTGATAAAACACACTTCTTAAAAAAGAAAAAATGGGAAAAATCTGACCCTACTAATTGTTGACAAATTTGTGCTGCAATTAGAACATTCATATTTGGTTGATGGGAATATAAAAAAGATAGAACCATTTTGGAAAACTCTTGAGCTTTTTTGTTAAAATGTGAAATACATTCCTAATAGACCAGCCATCCCACTCCTACATATTTATCTAGAAGAAATTGGAGCACAGACATAAATGCAAAACTAAAACTAAAATTTCTAAAATGAAAATTTAGAAGAAAAGTGTATCTGTAGAAAAACTTGCTCATGGGCGCCTGGGTGGCTCAGTGGGTTAAAGCCGCTGCCTTCGGCTCAGGTCATGATCCCAGGGTCCTGGGATCGAGGCCCACATCGGGCTCTCTGCTCGGCAGGGAGCCTGCTTCCTCCTCTCTCCTTTCTCTCTGCCTGCCTCTCTGCCTACTTGTAATCTCTCTCTCTCTGTCAAATGAAAAAATAAAATCTTTAAAAAAAAAAAAAAAAGAAAAAAAGAAAAACTTGCTCATGATGTCTATAGCAACTTTATGTGTGATGGCATAAAACTAGAAGTAACACAAATGCCCATCAACAGATGAATGGATAAACAGGTTGTGGTGCATTAATACAACTAGATATTATTTGATTTGGAGAACAAAGACAAAAGAAATGTAGGGGGAAAATTACATTTCCTTTGCAGCCCATGGGCAAGTACTTGAGACAGGCAGGGTGACCTTCCTCCAGGAACTCAACTACTTCAATGTGAATACTTTGCTAGAGTCAAAAGGCATATTTAGCTTAACATTAGCTGGACCTCCAGGATCCAGTAAGTCTTCTTTAACATATAAAAAGTCTTTTGGATGGTGCCTGCTTGGCTCAGTGGGTTGAGCGTCTGCCTTCACCTCAGGTCATGATCTCAGGGTCCTGGGACTGAGCCCCACATTGGTTCCCTGCTGGGGGGAGTATGCTTATCACCTCTCCCATTGCCTCTTTCCCAACTCACACTCTCTCTCTCTCTCAAATAAATAAAATCTTTTTTAAAACATTCCTTTGGAAACTTCTTTATCTCTACCCACCCCCTCCCACACACACAAGATATATGTTAACCATCATCCTTCATGCATATGTCCCACTGATATATATCTGAAGGGTCTCATGATTAAGGTTTTACCAGGCAGTAGTAAGTAACATTTTCCTAACAATAGCTAGCCCCTCAGGGTCCTAGAAAGCTTGCTTCCAAATTCCTTAAAGGCTTACACTATCTCTAACCTCTGCACAACTTGAAAGTACTACCAGTCACTCCTTACAATCCCAGTGCAGCTCTGTCTGCCCATGGGTCCTCTCCCTGTTCTTTAATAAAACCACCTTTTTTTGTACTGAAGACATCTCAAGAATTATTTCTTGAACATTTCTGAACCCCAACATTTCACATCATTACTCAGCAATGAAAAGAATAAGCTATTGATGAATCTCAAAATAACTATTTGGAGTCTTAAGTCACAAAAAATACAGTACATACTATATGATCCCATTTATATAATATTCCATTTCCATTCTAATTTTTTTATTATTATTAAGTAAACCCTACCTCCAAAGTGGGCTTGAACTCACAGTCCCGAGATCAAGAGTGGCGTGCTCTACAGACTGAGCCATCCAGGTGCCCCTCCATTTGCAGTCTAGAAAACGGAAACTAATTCATGATAACACAGAGAGGATCAATGGTTGCCTCAGAACAGGACACAGATGAGAGGGAACAGAAGATTTAGCTTATCGTATGTCCACTATTCCTTAGGAAAGCTGTTGAGAATAAACATAGTATTTCTTCCACCATCTTTTTCTTTTCTTTCTCTCTTTTTTTAAAGATTTTTATTTATTTATTTGACAGAGACAGAGATCACAAGTAGGCAGAGAGGCAGGCAGAGAGAGAGGAGGAATCAGACTCCCTGCTGAGCAGAGAGCCTGATGCAGGGCTTGATCCCAGGACCCTGAGATCATGACCTGAGCCAAAGGCGGAGGCTTAACCCACTGAGCCACCCAGGCACCCCTTTCTTCCACCATCTTAAAAAAATAAGCAGTCTAGCAGTGGTTAGTGGTAAGTAGTTGGTTATAGGTAAATCAGTGAAATTCTAGAAACAGTCAACTTTATGAGTTAACTGTAGAATAGGGTGACATTTGCAACAATGTAGGAAAAATGAATTATTCACCATAAATCAATAATCTAGTGGAAAAAGGTAGGGTTGCCATGGCCTAGAGCACAGATTACAGACTTTGTGCAATTAGTGCTGGTGTAGTACTTAATAGTACTATGACTTATGAAAAGTCAAATTTGTCAAATAACAAAACAAATAGAGATTTAATTTAACCTTGACCTCTAACTCACAATATCCCTAAAAATTAGCTCATAATGGATCATAGATTTATACATAAAAGCAAAGATCATGAAATTTCTAGGAAAAAATAAAGGGGAAAATCTAGTCATTTCTGATGGTTGAAACAACTCCAGTCATAGACAAGGAAGGGTCTCACCTTCCTCAGGAGCTAACAGAAAAAGTCGTCTCACTGCCAGGCAGAGAGCCCAAAAATGACTGGTTACGCACCAGATATAATATACCTTCAGTTTTCATTTATGAAGAATACAATAGTTGTTTTAACCAGGCTCAGAGAAGAATATCATTAAGAAATAATACTTAATCCTCCTGTTCAAAATTCAAACAAAACAGAAGATTATACATCTCACTCATTCTTGTGTTTTCAGTCTTGCTTTCTCAAGTCCGGCCTGAGGCTTGCCTACATTTCCTTTTCCTTCTTAAACTGACTTGGTGCTCTAGGAAGAACATTGTCTTTGAAGTCATACTAAGCTGTGTACAAATACTAGCTCTACCATTTACTAGCTGAGCTACCTGAAGCAATTCTTTTAAATATTCTGTGCCCCAGTCTTGTCAAAAAGGAAAAATGGGGTGAGGTGGGGTGGGGTGGAGAATACTTTCTACCACGTAGTGAACATGGTGACAGTACGTATCTGACTATAGTCATTTTAAAAAGATATTCTTCTTGGGCGCCTGGGTGGCTCAGTGGGTTAAAGCCTCTGCCTTCGGCTCAGGTCATGATCTCAGGGTCCTGGGATCGAGGCCCATATTGGGTTCTCTGCTCAGCAGGGAGCCTGCTTCCCCCTCTCTCTCTGCCTGCCTCTCTGCCTAGTTGTGATCTGATCTCTCTCTCTGTGTCAAATAAATAAACAAAAATCTTTAAAAAAAAAAAAGATATTCTTCTTAAAAAAAATAAAGTAAGATAAAAAGTCTCTCTTTTTTTTTTAAATATCAAACTTAATATTTTGTTTCTGTCCCTAGCCAGCCTAGCTTTTCTTCAATCCTTCAATGAGAACAATTCAGGGTAAAAATTATTTTAGCACTACCCTAAGTAAAACCCTCGTTAGAGATAATGCTAGCATTTTCACCGTCCCTTTATATAATCCTTCACCTTTTTTTGGTTTTTATTTTTTAGAATTCATAACATCAGGACAGAAGGAAAATGGCCCATTTTGTCTTATTTATGCTAATGGGGACAACCAGTGACATAGAAACAATTGAAACCATAAGTAGCAACCCATCACATTCCTTGCTACAAAATCCTTCCAAAACAGACCACTTACGGAGAAGGGAACAAGTAAAAATTTAACAAATGTCTCTCCTTTCCATTGGTCTCCTCTTTTCCCCAGCTCCCTGCTGACCCTCTGTGAAAGCTGTAAATTTTTATAAAAGCAATCAGACACTTTTAGCAAAAGAAGGAAAAAAGGTAGTGTTTGAATTATCAACAACAGGAAATGAGTTTTTAATATTTAAGAGCAACCTGTTTTTCAGGAACCAGTACAAGACCATCTTGTGGTATGTCTGTGACCATGCTTCATTAGCCAAAACACCTTATCTCCCACAAATAGCCAAAACTATTATCTCCCACAGCAGCATCAAAAACCTTTTCATTCAAAAGAAAGAAAGGCTGATAGTATTTTTCCTCTCATAAGCAGGAGCTACTATCATTGTTCAAGGTCAATGTACAGAAAAGAAGGCAGAAATTGAGAGAAACGAATGTGAGGAGCTCTTATGGGAAGAGAAAAAATGTTGAAGAGGCTTGCACAAAAGCAGCGAATTTGTATTATCTTTCACAGAAATGATCAAAAATATCAAAATAAGTGTATAATATAAAAATTTCTTTTTAAACTAATTATGATTATTTCGATGGCTAACTTTCCAAGGGGGGTAAATAACTCAATGCAATAGGTCAATTTCCTATTGATATGTAATATTCATATTATTTTGATAATGTAGAAGTATATAAAAGGTTGTATTTTATATTTATATTTTATATTTTCATGACAGAAGATGTTTTCAGATACTACAGACCTTTTATCTTTAGCACCTGGCTGGCTCGGTCAGTGGAGCATGGGACTCTTGATCTCAGGGTTGTGAGTTCAAGTCCCGTGTTGGGTGTGGAGCCTGCTTAAAACAATTAAAATTAAATTAAATTAAATAAATAAATGTACTGTGATTATTTATAAAAATTCTATCAATTTCCCATATCTCTGAGCATAGATATCTAGTATCTGATATAGCTACTGAATGCTTACTACATAATAGGTTCTTTGCTAAATAATTTACAGAGATTATTTTATTTAATTCTCAAAACAGCTTCAAGTGATTTTTATCATTGTCTTTATTTTGCACTTGTGAAAGCTGCCACTTAAAGGAGCTGGCCCTCCAGGATGACTCTTCAATAACTAGCAAAGTTTACATTTTAAAATGATCTCTATCTGGCTACCAAGTTCAAGGCATTGACTTAACGTCTCCATGAAAAGCTGCTTCTATTTGTTCTCTAAACCTTCTTTCCCTTCATTTATGTTAGCCCTTCCATAGTAACTATTATTTTTTTTAATTTTTGAGAGAGAGAGAGAGAGCGCAAGCATTGGGGGAAGGAGACAAAGGGAGAGAGAGAATCTTAAACAGACTCCACATCCAGCATGGAGCCCAACGTGGACTCATTCTCACAGCCCTGAGATCATGACCTGCACTGAAATAGAGTCAGACACTTAACTGACTGAGCCCCAAGTACCCCATAGTCACTATTTCTTAAATCATGTTCCCTCTTAGCAAATTAAAATACAAACTATAATTTCACTTTTATGAAACCATGACAATAAAAACTAATTTTCTAGGACTTCACAGTTTATAAACTTCATATTTAAAAGAATAATTTTGAAAAGGTAAAATAATGACTCACACAAATTTGAAATGCACACATGTCAAACAATAAATCATTAATGTGGGGACCAGTAAAATGTTACAAGGATTTCAAAGGAGAATATAAAGAGCACGCATGTATTTAGGCAGAGAGAATTATGGACATAAATTCCCCTATCATGCAAAACTGGCCAATATCAGCAAGGCAATAATCAACATTATCTCCAAGGAAATATGTATTCCTGTGGGCAGACCATTTGTATTAATATCAGTATTTGACAATTTACAGAAGAGCTCAAAGACAGTGAAAGGCACAGAGATTCAACAGGATCACAAATTCAATGCCTAGTTTTAACTTTTATTCTTTTAAGATTTTATTTCTTTTTTTTTTTTTAATTTATTTCTTTCACAGAGGGAGAGAGATCACAAGGAGGCAGAGAGGCAGGCAGAGAGAGAGGGGGAAGCAGGCTCCCCGCTGAGCAGGGAGCCCGATGTGGGCCTCGATCCCAGGACCCTGAGATCATGACCTGAGCCGAAAGCAGAGGCTTTAACCCACTGAGCCACCCAGGCGCCCAAGATTTTATTTCTTTATTTGACAGAAGAGAGGGAGGGCTCACAAGTAGGGGGAGCAGCTGACAGAGGAAGAGGGAGAAGCAGAAGCAGGCTCCCCACTAAGCAGGGAGCCCAAGGCGGGGCTTGATCCCAGGACCCTGGAATCATGACCTGGTCTGAAGGCAGATGCTTAACCAACTATGCCACCCAGGACCGCAGTCAATGCCTAGTTTTATTTTAAGGACATCCAGGAATCTTTTCATCTATTTCAAAGTCTTTCACATTTTCCCCTAAATTCTCTAATTTTACCTAATTCAGAACATTGAATTTTTTAAAAAAGAAAAAAGCAGGAAGGGTTGACTGACTTGAGAGATCACCAGAGCCAATAGTCCAAAAGTGTTAACCTGGGGGAATCATCACAAATATGTACCTCCTTTCCCTCTGGAATCTCACTAAATTACAGTGCAGAAATGGAGGCGGGGGGAAAGCAAGCAACCTCCTTCAAACATAAAGAGAATGTCAGGGCAGAAAAGTGGGACCATGGACATCCTATGAAGAGCAGTGTACAAGGATGCTAACCCTTGCTTCCCACAGGAGATCCATCAGCTCTTTAATTTTTTATAGAAATTTAACCAGAAAAGCTCTGGGCTCAGTATCATCAAGAGCACTTGATAGAAGAGGGTTAGCACAGAAATAAAAACAGGAGGATTAAGTGAAAGATACCCTAGTGAACAATGAGAAGTTTTGCAACTTCTTGGTCTCTAGGATATGACTTAAGACCCAAGATTTGATAATCTTCGACAAAACAGGAAAAAATATCCAGTGGAAAAAAGACAGTCTCTTCAATAAGTGGTGCTGGGAAAATTGGACAGCTATGTATAGAAGAATGAAACTCGACCATTCTCTAACACCATACACAAAGATAAACTCGAAATGGATAAAAGACCTGAACATGAGGCAGGAATCTATCAAAATCCTAGTGGAGAACATACGCAATAACCTCTTCAACATTGACTGCAGCAACTTCTTTCAAGACACGTCTCCAGCGGCAAAGGAAACAAAAGCGAAAATGAACTTGTGGGACTTCATCAAGATAAAAGGTTTCTGCACAGCAAAGGAAACAGTCAACAAAACAAAGACGCAACCCACAGAATGAGAGAAGATATTCACAAATGACACTACAAACAAAGGGCTAATATCCAAGATCTATAAAGAACTTCTCAAACTCAATGCTTAAAAATCAGATAATCATGTCAAAAAATGGGCAGAAGACATGAACAGACACTTCTTCAAAGAAGACATACAAATGGCTAACAGACACATGAAAAAAAATGTTCATCATGACTAGCCATCAGGGAAACTCAAATAAAAACTACATTGAGATACCACCTTATACCAGTTAGAATGGCCAAAATTAACAGTACAGGAAACAACAAGTGTTGGAGAGGATGTGGAGAAAGGGGAACCCTCTTTCATTGTTGGTGGTAATGCAAGTTGGTGCAGCCACTTTGGAAAACAGTGTGGAGATTCCTCAAAAAATTAAAAATAGAGCTACCCTATGACCCTGCAATTGCACTACTGGGTATTTACCCCAAAGATACAGATGTAGTGAAAAGAAGGCCCATGTGTACCCCAATGTTCATAGCAGCAATGTCCACAATCACCAAACTGTGGAAAGAGCCAAGATGCCCTTCAACGGACGAATGGATAAAGAAGATGTGGTCCATATATACAATGGAATATTATGTAGCCATCAGAAAGGATGAATATGCAACTTTTGTATCAACATGGATGGGTCTGGAGGAGATTATGCTGAGTGAAATAAGTCAAGCAGAGAAAGTCACTTACCATATGGTTTCACTTACTTGTGGAACATAAGGAATAAAATGGAGGACTTAGGAGAAGGAAAGAAAAGTGAATTGGGGTAAATCAGAGGGGGAAATGAACCATGAGAGACTGTGGACTTTGAGAAACAAACTGAGGTTTATGGTGGGGGGGGGATGTGTGAGCCTGGTCGTGAGTATTAAGGAAGGCATATATTGCATGGAGCACTGAGTGTGGTGGATAAACAATGAATCTTGGATCACTGGGAAAAAAACAAAAACAAAAATAAAAACCAAGATTTGAGAATTCTTCTCTAAGACACTGAAAGTTCCCAAAGAAATGACCTTCTTGAACTGAGATTGCAGATCTGCCAAGTTATTGCCTAATAAGCAAGAGACCCACAGAGTAGCAAGTGTTGGGGAGAATAAACATTCCCTCCACTGTTAGGTTCTTCTCTGGGGACCTGCAAATTAAACTGACAAAAGTTAGATCAACAAGAGACATAGGACTCAAAGAGGAGATCTGAATTTGGGACTAACATACCATCTCAATAGGGGATAAGGAGGAACAGAGGGGTATTTCCAAGAGAAAAAATGACTTATTTGCAGGGAGAAGAAAGGGTACTTATGGGAAAACAAATGAATTTTGGAAATAAAATGGGACCTTATAAGAATAGAAGGGAGATGTGATAGTTTTGTGACACTGTGTGTGGTGCTGACTGCTCCTCTCTGAGAAGAGATTAGAGTTGCTCTGGGGAAGGAATTTAGGACAACTGAGTTCTTTTTGGAGGCTTATGCACGTAGGCCGCTAGGGATTTCAGGAACTCAAATACCTTCAGCTCAAAATAATTTTTATGCTACAATGACTTATCGAGGACCCCTTCACAAGCCTTCCCCACACCCTACCCTTAGTGCAATGGAAAGTAGGTACTACTTACAATAGCAACAAACCTACAAGTATATAAGAATTAGCATTTCTCTGTGCCTTATGGACAGTTTCACACATCAATAACTTAATGCCTATGTTTTAAGATGAGATAAATTGCTAAACAGCCTGACAAAGGAAAAACAAGGGAAAGATCTATTCAATGTATTTGTATTTTGGAAAAGGCTATTTCTCTTCTGGTTCAGTATGATATAAAGGGCATAAAATTGCCTAAGCGAGAAAATTCCTTTGGCTACAAACGAGGGAAGGAAAAGGGAAGGAAAGACATTAAGAAATGATAATGTTTTAAGATGTTACATTAGTTATGCTTTCATAGCTTTTGATCCCAGAATGTCACAGAACTACTTGAGTGATTATATTATGAATCACCTGTCAGTTACAAGCAGGAAAATAGACACATGGCACACTAGAGATGGACAAAATCTTAAGCATCATTTATTCCAACTGCTTCATTTCACAGGAAAGCAAACCAAATTCCAGTGAGGCTTTAAAAAGTCCCATAAGATTTCAAAGCATGCTCAAATTTCCACAGGTCACCTGTCTTTGGCTAGCCCATATCAATATTTAAGATGTAGAAAAACACAAATCTGTCTCCATTAATTACAGATTAGGAAACCAAAACACAGATATTAAAGGACTTATTTAGAACCATACACAATTTAATGTCTTGGTTTCTGACCTAGGACACTTACCATTACACCATGCTGGCATGTCTTAACATATTAAAAATGAGATTGAAAAGTTTTGTTTTGGGGATGTCTGGGTGGCTCAGTTGGTTTAGCGTCTGCCTTTGGCTCAGGTCGCTGTCCCCAGGTCCTGGAACCAAACCCCACCATGGACTCCCTGTTCAGCAGGGAGCCTGCTTCTCCCTCCCCCTCTGCTTGTGCTCTCTCTCACTCTCTCTCTTAAATAAATAAAATCTTTTTAAAAAAATTTTTTTTTTTAATCAAAATAAATCGGGTAATCTCTAGTTGGTTTGGTCACCAGGGAACTAGAAGGTCTAAATTAACAAAAGTGTTAGATTTTTCTTAGAATTCACTTTAAGCAATCTATAATGAGATTGGTTTTGAAGTTCCTCAATATCACCATGTAATACATATTTAAAAAACATTTTTTGAATACCATGCATATAGGATTTTCTTTCTTTATGAAGATCAATGCAATATCTTAATTTATATATTTTCAAATACTCTGTACAAACTTAAATTTGTGCCCATTTTTTATTTATAAAAACTAAAACTTTACATAGCTGTAATTCTCTTTCAACTCTTATGACCAAAGCAATTGGTATTTTCATTATATTTTCACAAATTGAAATCCTTGGAATCTTTTATTCCTGTTCATTTTCAGATTTTCTTATATATTACACATCAAATTGATTCTTTTATCCAGAAGTTTATATCTTTACATTTAATCAAAAGTTTTTATATACTCCAGCGTATCTTATTTATATCAGCAACACTCAGTTTTATATCTTGTTCTTTGATATATTATGACATATGTTCATGAACTTGTACCATCACATTTGCCTTATACATTTTGATAATGTCATATGGTCTAAACTTTGTGTTTTGCCAAATTAATAATGCTTTAAAAATATTATACTAATTTTGATCAGGATTATAATAAATATGCATGGAATTTGAGAACAGTTGAAACATTTCAAATGCCTCTCCTTTCCATTAAGTAAAATATATCTCCCCATGTAATTGTCTCCTCTGTTTCTAAGAAACTCATGTTATTTCACACACTTACAAACATCCCCAAGTAACATTAATTATTCAGTATTTATTCATTTTTATTATGAAGGAGAAATCACTTTTGGGTTGTAATTTATACCTGGTGATCACAGGAGTAAGGGAACATCAGGGTTTTTTTTTTCTATTTTATACTTATATGTATAACATTTAATTATCACGTTCTTTGGGGAAGAAGTATACTGATCAATATCTTAGGCTTAGGGGGCAAAAGCCCAACACACATGCTCAGCTGTTTATTGTCACTGAAGCCACAGGGTGTGACACCATACCTCTTATTAGCAATCATAAATATTGGATGTGTATCACCTTTCTTCAGCTCAATGTCTTCAAGAAAATCAAGAAAGTGTTACTCTGGATGCTATCTTTAGTGACTTAGCTATTTTCATTTAACTTCCATATTCGAAAGTCATCATGTTGGTTTGTGTAAACATTTGTTTATCCTTCCTGGGATCTAATATTTTGTTCTTGTGGATATGTTATAATTAATTGTTCATTCTAATGTGGATGGACTACTTGGTATTTTCCGGCATGGAGCTATGTCGGTAGCGTTGCTGTGGACACATGGATATATGCCCGTTGTATGCATTTATACACGTCTCTGTTGGCTTTTGCTCAGGAGAAGTGCTGCTGCACCAGAGATGAGGCTTATGTTCAGCTTCACTAAATACTACCAAACAATTTTCTAAAAGGATTTAACAATGTTTAACCCACAAATGAAGTTATTCTGTATCCTCACCTACACTACCACCTACCTAAAATAGATTCTTCCGGGCGCCTGGGTGGCTCAGTGGGTTAAAGCCTCTGCTTTCGGCTCAGGTCATGATCTCAGGGTCCTGGGATCGAGGCCCGCTTCGGGCTCTCTGCTCAGCGGGGAGCCTGCTTCCCCCTCTCTCTCTCTGCCTGCCTCTCTGCCTCCTTGTGATCTCTCTCCCTCTGTGAAATAAATAAATAAAATATTTTTAAAAAATTAAAAAAATAAAAAAATAAAAAAAATAAAATAGATTCTTCCATGTGATGTGATGAAAGGGTCAAAAATAGTTGTTGTTGTTGTTGCTGTTGTTTTCATATAGATACCAATTTATAGTGCACCATTTTATAAGTGTTGTTCTTTCCCCATCCTATAGTTTATCTTTGTTGTAAGTCAAGTGTCTAACACAGGTGTGGAACTGCTGTTGAATCATCTACTGTATTCATTGGTCTGTTTCCCTATCACATTGTACTGGTTAGCATAGCATTGTAATAAATAAAGTTCTTTGTTGGTTTAAGTTTTCCAACTTTGTTTTTTAAGGTTAATTTTCAGCCATTCTTATGTATTCATGCTTAAAATAAATTTTCAAGTGTATCTTTTATTTTCTGTTCTTTGATGTGATTTTGTGATTGAACCACAGACCAGTTTGAAAGAATACACAGACTTACAATATAGATATTTTTCTATTTAGAAATAAAACCTATTCCTCTGATTTTCTTTGTGTCTTCTTAATTTCTCAAAATAATGGTTTCTACTTGTTCCCATGGAGGCCTGTGGTAGATAATAGTCAATGACCTTCACCCTTGTGTCATCTCTTCCCCACGAATGTGGGAAGAATATGTATATGAAAAGTAACTTCTGTGGTTATGTTACGTGGTATAACAAAGGATTTTGTAGATGAAATTAAAGTCACAAATCAGTTTACTTTAAAATAGGGAGATTATTCAGGTGAGATTGACCTAATCACACCAGACCTTTATATCTGGATCTAGAAGTGAGAGGAAAACTCAAAGCTTCAAAGCATGAGAAGGATTAAGCATGCTACTGCTGGCTTCAAGTTTGGGTGGGGTCATGTGTCAAGGTACATCCATATCCCCTGAATCTGAGGATGGCCCCTCACTGACAGCCAGCAATGAAATGGGAATCAGTCCTGTAGCCACAATGACATGAATTCTGCTAACCAGAATTAGCTTAGAGGTGAATTTTCTCCCCAGAGATTCATAACCAAAATCTCACCTGGCTGACAGTTTTTAAAAGAGAAAATTCAAGTGGCTAATAAACGTGAAAGGAGGTTCAACCTCACTAGCTGTCAGTTTTTAGACAAAACAGTGATGCAATTTCATACATAACAAATTCCGACATAAATGTTGGAAGCCTTATAATACCAGGTGTTGATGCTTTCATGGAAAAAAGGAATGTTCTGATAATTCTGGTGGGAGTATACATTAGTTCAATGACTTTGGAAAGCAATTTCCCAATGTCAGGTCAATTTAATAAAGATGTGAACATCTTAGGTCAACAAGTTCCGCTTCTCTGTATACACACTACAGAAATATTCATACAGGTACACAGAAAGTTAGGTAAAAGAATGTCATTAGAATGCTATTTGGAAGGAAGGAGAGAAGGAAGGAAGGAAGGAAGGAAGGAAGGAAGGAAGGAAGGAAGGAAGGAAGGAAAGAAGGAAAGTGGAAAGGAAAGGGGGAGAGAGGTAGGGAGGGAGGAGGGCAGGGGAGTGGAGGGAAGAGAGGGAAGGGAAGGGGAAGGAGGGAAGGAAAGGAGGGAGGGAAGGAGGAAGGGAAGGAAGAGAGGAACGAAAGAAGGACTTAAAATTCCATCAATAAAGGATTGAGTAAATTGTGATATATTTACAAACAGACAACTAAACAGTGTAAAATAAATATATCTTGCCTTTGTAAATTTTAAAAACAAAAATACTATATAAAATTAGTTATGGATGCATACATATGTAGGAAAGGCAAAAAAAAAAGGGGAAAAGATAAACAACAAATTTGATTTGTTGATTATGTACCTACGAGGGCGTAAGGTGGATGGAACTTGGCAGGCGGCTTCAATTTCATCTATAATATAATAGTCCTTCAAAAAATAGTAAACATTTCTGAGGTGCACTGGATATATATTGTTTTCTGTTATTTGTGTGTGTGTGCTTGCTTGTGTCACTTAGTAATACATCTGTATAGTTTAAAGATCTGTATCGTTTAAAGATTTGTTACATGTCCCATTTTAAAAAATGTCTTGGTTTTTCATATGTACCCCAATGTTCATAGCAGCAATGTCCACAATCACCAAACTGTAAAAAGAGCCGAGATGCCCTTCAACAGACGAATGGATAAAGATGTGGTCCATCTACACAATGGACTATTACTCAGCCATCAGAAAGGATGAATACGCAACTTTTGTATCAACATGGATGGGTATGGAGGAGATTATGCTGAGTGAAATAAGTCAAGCAGAGAAAGCCAATTATTATATGGTTTCACTTACTTGTGGAACATAAGGAATAAAATGAAGGACTTTAGGAGAAGGAAAGGAAATGAATTGGGATAAATTGGAGGGGAGATGAACCATGAGAGACTGTAGACTCTGAGAAACAAACTGAGGTTTATGGAGGAGGCGGGGGATGTATGAGCCTGGTCGTGAGTATTAAGGAAGGCATGTATTGCATGGAGCATTGAGTGTGGTGGATAAACAATGAATCTTGGATCACTGGGGAAAAAAAAAGTCTTGGTTTTTAAACTATATTACAGCTTAAACTACTTTACATCCTCCTCTTCCCCAATGATATCTACATCGGAGACAGTTCCCATTCAGAAAACACTTGGATTAGTCAGCATCTGTAAGCTCAGTAAGCTGTTCAAAGTCAAGACCAGCCTCTCCTTAGGGCTGCGTTGGAAGTGCCTAACTTAAAACAACAGTTCAGCAAACAGTTTGTCCAAGGGGGCTCCCTGATAGCTAGTCAACTCATCCAGATGAACACTGTGATGGAAAGCTGCTCAGATATATCCTATTTCAAGTTTAGGATTTGTTTGGGCGTTTTTTCTTCAAATAATTTCACAATATTCATTGTTATTGCGTACTTCTGGCAATAACAAACAACAGACTGTGAGGAACTTAAATGCATGTGGATTTGAGTGAAAGGTCCGCTTCCTGAACTGTGACATTAGGTAGACACACGTATAACTGAAGACCAAATAGATGTCACCTAGATGCTTTCTTGCTTCCCGCCAAGCTCTCCTAACGGAGAATCATGCAGTCTTCTGTGACTAGCTAGAAGACAGCTCTCAGACTGGCCCAGGGCCTGGCTGACTTTCATTTGTTTTGCCCTCTGGTTGGGTTCCATGCTTGCCTTGGCAGGTCATTGCCTATTCATGTAGAAACCTCTATAAAGCTGAGCTGGCTAGGGGGACGGTACAGGCTTTTACGGCTTCACATTACAAGACTTTCCGCCTAAAATGGTGTTCCTGCTCTTCTGCTCCCACCTACCTCTTCCACTCGCCTCTTCCATGCACCACCACACAGTTAGGTTCCAACACTCCAACTACTTAGAATTCCCTGACACCCTGTATTGTTTCTTGACTCTGTACCTTGGCCTGGGCTGTTTCCTATGCCAGGAATGCCATTCTCTGTTTCTTGTCTATTTGGCAGACATCTAAGTCTACCTGGCAAAGCCCTACTCAGACATCACTCCTTCGCTCATAACTTCCCTGAATTTTGCAATCCAGAATTGTCGTGACCTAAAACAAAACAGGAAAAAAGGACAAAGTCTATTCACCGTGTCCTGAGATTCAATATCTTCCGCAATATGCTGAACATATTAATTCATCCATTTATGGATTTAAAATTGATTGCCTACTAAATTTTAAGCAATATATAAGGTATTAAAGGTAAAAAGATGTCTATAATACAGCCCCTGGCTATAAAGAGTTTGCTGGATGGTTGAAAAAAACAAAAATCAAACCAACAAACCTCTCATTCAATAGGTTGCCTTCACAATGTATTGAGGGTCCTTTGCAAAATCTTTAAGTTCTCTATCATCATTTTCTTCCATTATACTCAAGTCAAGATGCTAAACCCGAGTGAATGCTATGCCCCCCTCTTCTCTGTAACTTTACCTTCACAGATTCACAACTCAGGGGGAAGAAAATATTTAACCAGATCAGCTGATTATATTTTAAACTGATAGTGCGTAAATTCAAATGGGCATTCATCACCTTCCAGCTGTCCTTATAGGCCAACTTTCCCATTATTGAGACCCTTGTAACAGCATCATTTTATTACTTTCTCCTATTTCTTGACCTGAGAGAGCTTACACAGTTCATACTTTACTGAGTTCTATCTACAGTTATATTTTGGGTATTTCTTTTTGTATCCGGTTAGACTTGAGAAAATTATACTTTTAACTTGATATACAGGTTTCTATCGTACTTACTATCTCATTGTGTTTGTTACAAAGAACTCATCTTTGTATTACCCAGTATAAGCATTTCATTATTAGTTAAGTGTGGGAGTAAAATGTCATTAAAACTTCTTTTATTGCTGTACATTGCCATCTTAATTGTTTTGTATTGGAATTCAGGGTCCTTATTAATTATTAATTTGATTGAAAACAAGAGAGAGTAAGAGGCAACTAATCATAATCCATGAAGAAGAGAATAGAGATAACGTGGGAGAGATGATATTTGTAAACACAATGCCTGTTATGGATGGACTATCTTCCCCCATCCCCCACATCCCAAATTTATATATTGAAGCCTTATTCCCCAGTGTAGTGATAAAGCCTTTGGGAGGTAGTTAGGGTTAAATCAGGTCATGAAGGTGAGGCTCCATGATGATATCAGTGTCCTTATAAGAAACAGAAGAGATCAGAGTGTTCACTCTCTCTCTCACTCCCCTTCTGTTGTGTGAGGACACAACAAAAAGGCAGCCTTCTGGAAGCCAGTGAGAGAGTTCTCACCAAAAACCCGACCATGTTGGTACCCTGATCTCAGACTCCACAGTCTGCAGAATGAGAAATAAATGTCTGTTTAAGTGACTCAGTTGAAGGCATTTTGGTAGAGCAGCCCCAGCTGACTAAGAAATGCCTGAAGATTTTTCAGATTTTTTTTTAAAGATTTTATTTATTTATTTGACAGAGAGAGAGAGAGATCACAAGCAGGCAGAGAGGCAGGCAGAGAGAGAGGAGGAAGCAGGCTCCCCACTGAGCAGGGAGCCAGATGCAGGCCTCGATCCCAGGACCCTGAGATCATGACCTGAGCCGAAGGCAGAGGCTTTAACCCACTGAGCCACCCAGGCACCCGATCTTTCAAATTTAATGCAGGACATAAACCCTTTCATGACAGAAATTGATTTGTAGATACAGGAAGCACAACATACACAAAGAAGGACAAATAGAGAGTCCGTGCCTCACACATCATAGTGGAACTTCAAAACACCAGACAAAAGACCTAATGTAGGTAGCAGAATCAGCGAAGCCTACCTAAGGAGACGAAATTTGAACAGACAACCGAATGAGGAGAAAGAGTGAACCACATAGGCTTGCTCAAAGATGAGCAAGAAACCAGTGAGCCAGAGCACATTTACAAAAGGAGATGTCGTGGGAAATGTGCTTAGAAACTTAAGCCAGCTGTGTAGGCTTTGGAGGTCCCTGGAGGGAGACAGTTGTATTTTACTTTTCCTATATGTGTGGGGGAGCTAGTGGAATGCTCTGAGCCTGGGAATGGCTTGAATGAATTTATCACTTAAAATGATCACTTGGATATAACACTGTATGTTAACTATATTGAAATTAAAATTTAAAAAATAAAAGAAAATGATCACATGCACTGTCTTGTCAGGAATGCACTGTTGGATCAATGATGGAGGCTAAAGGACTGCTCAGGCCGAAGGAATTGCCATAATCCAAGTGAGAGGTGAGAGTAGGTTACAAGACTGGGATAGCAGTGTCAAGGAGCTGGATTAAGAATATATTTTAAAAGTATAACATAGGTCATGGTGATGGATTTGGATGTGAGTACTGAAGAAAAGAGAAGAATAAGGAATGGCTCCTATGAGAAAGGAAAGGGATGCAAAACATTTTCTCTTTTGTACATAACAAATATGAAATGAATATCAAGTGGAAAGTTTATAAAAGCAATTGCACAAATGTGTCTTAAATTCAGATCAAAGTCAGGGCTGAAGATTTAAACTTTGGAAGTTCATCTTATTAATGCTAAGAATAACACAAATAATATATGTCAGATATAACAGGTGATGACCAACTTATCTGTGGGTCCCCTGACCTGGGGAAAGCAGTCAAACTTCTTCCCAGAAAAGCTTATATTAATACAACTGCTATGGTCTGAATGTTTGTGTCCCCCTAAAATTCTTATGTTGAAATGCTAACCCCCAAAGTGATGGTATTGTGAGAGGGGCCTTTGGGAAGAGATTACGTCACAAGTGTGGAGCCCTCGCGGCTGGGGTTAGTGCCATTATAAGAGAGACAGAAAGCTGAGAGAGAGCTCCCTTACCCTTCCTCTGTGTGAGACACAGTGAGAAAATGGCCGTCTGTGAACCAGGAAGTCCTCACCAAACACCGAATCTGCCTATGCCAAGAACTTAGACTTTCCAGCCCCCAGAAATGTGAGGAAATAAATTTCTGTTGTTTATAAGCCACTCAGTCTGTAGTATTGTGTGTAGCAGCCTGAACAGGCTAAAGCAACAACTAAAAAAGATTTTTGTGAGAGCCACCTTATCTGTTTCAACATCTCATTCTGATCATGCCTTGCAAGTATATTGAGGGATACAAGATGATTTAATTCAAATAGAGCAATACAGAATTTCATCTCCACTTCACACTTTTTTAATACGTTTTATTAAATAATAAATTAATGAGATTCTACTCCAATATTAAATATTTCTTGATGTTTGTCTCCCCAAAACATCTCCCTCCCAGTGGCACTAGAATGGTCTATGTAGACTTGTTTGCAAAAAGACAGAAAATAAAATAGTAATAATAATACTTGAATTGCCATTTCCTTATCCCTCAGGGAGATCTTCTGCTTTTCTCTTCCTTTCAGCCAAAGTTTTAAAAAAATAGGGAAAGAAGACTGAATCTAATCAATGTCATCTCAAGCTGGCCAAGGGAGTACCTTTCCATGGCACTGCTGCAGATGACACTGGGAAGCTGTTCAGTATCATTAACTTTACAAGCCAATCTGCTCTAAGCATCTGGTTGTGAATTTGCCAATAATGAAAAAGGCTGGAATATACCTCCTGGAATCATAGCTTTACACATTCAGGGTATTCAGTATGATCTTTCCTGTATTTCTGATCATTTGCCAGCATTCTGATTTTTTTAGGAACAGCCAGGGAGTTGGAAGGTAAATTGACAGGAACTAGAAGCCTGATCCTCTTACAGCCTCAGCCCAGCATGTTGGAACTATACCTTCAGTTTCGATACTTACAACAAGAGGTACCCAGGAACGAATGACCTGGCTATGTCAAATTTTGTACTGGAAACCTTAGATTTCCTACAAGTCCAGACCAGTCATCTGCTCGGGCATCTTTATTATAAGATAGGTCGGGCACCTGGGTGGCTCAGTGGGTTAAAGCCTCTGCTTTCGGCTCAGGTCGTGATCTCAGCGTCCTGGGATCGAGGCCCGCATCGGGCTCTCTGCTCGGCAGGGAGCCTGCTTCCTCCTCTCCCTGTCTCTCTGCCTGCCTCTACACCTACTTGTGATCTCTCTCTGTGTATCAAATAAATAAATAAAATCTTTAAAAAAAAAAAAAAAAGATAGGTCATCAGTACTTTACCAAATCAACTTCACTTGCCCTTTGGCAAGCTTATTTCACAACACAGAAAATTTTCACTTACAACGGAAGTGAATCATGTTGAAATTTCAAAGTCACTTTTAAGTCCTATAATTTTTTTTCAAAGATTTTATTTATTTATTTGACAGAGAGAGATTACAAGTAGGCAGAGAGAGAGGAGGAAGCAGGCTCCCTGCTGAGCGGAGAGCCCAATGCGGGCCTCGATCCCAGGACCCTGAGATCATGACCTGAGCCGAAGGCAGAGGCTTTAACCCACTGAGCCACCCAGGTGCCCTAAGTCCTATAATTTGACCACAGACAATTAAGATTAAAATATAAGTTCAGATATACGAACCTTCATGTTCATTGCAGCATTACTTCTAAGAGCCAAGATATGGAAACAACCTAAATGTCCATGGATGGATGAATGGATAAGGGGAATGCATGTTTATAAACACATACGTATATAATGGAATAGTATTCTGCCATTAAAAAGAAAGAAGAGGTCCATTCATGTTGTTGTAAATGGCAAGATTTCATTCTTTTCACAGCTGAATAATATTCCATCGTGAGTATATGTGTGTGTGTCTGTGTGTCTGTGTGTGTGTGTGTGTATCACATCTTCTTTATCCATTCATCTATTAATGGACACTGGGGCTGCTTCCACAGTCTGGCTGTTATAACAAAAGTGCTCCAATAAACAGACGGGTGCATATATTCCCCCAAATTGGCATTTTCATAATCTTTGGGCAAATATCTAGTAGTGCAAATCCTGGATCACAAAGGTAGTTCTATTTTTAATTTTTTGAGGACTCTCCATACTGTCTTCCACAGTGGCTGCACCAGTGAACTGTTAGATCACTATATTTTACACCTGAAACTAATATAGCACTGTATGTTAACTACACTAGAATTATAATTTCAAATTAATTAATTAATTTGTCAATTAATTAAATTGTTTAAAAAAGAAATCTTGTCATTTGTGATAATGTGGCTGGATCTGGATGATATTATACTATATGAAATAAGTGGGATCTTACGTATACATAGAATTTTTAAAAATTCATAAGATACACAGCATAGATTGGTAGTTGCCAAAGGCAGAGAGAGGGTGGAAGGGCGGGTGAAATTGGGAAAGGGGTCAAAAGGTACAAACTTGCAGTTACACAATAAATAAGCCATGGGGGTGTAAGGTAGAGCATGGTGACTCTAGTTAATAACACTGTAAGTGCATATGTCCAATTCGTTAAGAGAATTCATCTTAAAAGTCTTTATCACATGCACACAATTTTGTAGCTATGTATGATGATGGATGTAGCTAGAATTATTATGGTGATAATTTTATAATATATACAAATATCAAATCATTATGTTGTACCTGAAATTGATATAATGTTGTATGTCAATTACATCTTGATTAAAATATAAAATAAAATTTCCTGATTTTTAACAATAGTATAGGGAGCCAGGACCAGTGACACAACCACAGAGGAAACTGAGATCAATTTTTCTGAGGCATGAGATCTAAGTCCCATACAGGTATTGTGTAACTAGTATCAAAGTTAGCAACAGGAATCTTTCAGCTACACAGGTCAAGCTGCCTTACCCAAGTTATTCTTGGCAAATTTCATAATTCCTAAATTAAACACAATACTGAAGTCAACACACATAAATCAGAAATGATATTTTTAGATAGGAAAATTACTCAAATAACCATAGTGCTCTTGTTAGACTTTCACTTTGTACTTTCGGTGCCTCCAATCACAATTTAGGAACTATTTTCTACTAGTCAAAAGATTACTGCATATCATGAAAATACAAGCAACACACAATCAAGAAACCACACCCAGTGATATTATTCATCTGGGTTTTCCTTGAGTGAATACAGAATAGTGAATAGTATTCTCAAAACCAGAACCAAATATTCGCCTCCTAAAAGATGTAAGTATGTGAATATTTCCTAAGGTTTAAAAAATGCTTTCGAATATAACAGATCATCAATTTCTTTCAATATACTCTTGAGAAAAATATAGTTTTATTCCCTGTAAAGATGAGATTTAATGAGATTCGGACACGTTGTAAAGGGCAGAAAAAATAGTCTCATCTCCGGATTGTGTAATACTGTTCTTTCCCCACTAGGAAGTTTCCATCACTGAAAAGTAGATGTAACTTTTATAAACTATGATGATGCTACTCGCTCAGCGTTCTTGAAAAACAAACTCTGAGTCGCTTTAGTTGATTTGAATGGACAGAAAACCTTTTACTATTCTATCCAGATAGCTTACCATGCTCCCTTATACCCAAATATGCAAATAAAAATGCAAATATTATGCAAATAAGAAAAAAGAGGCTAATGAAACCACCACAAGCTGTGGCAATATAATTTTTAAAAACCAACTGATTTTCATGAAACCTGAAACATATATTATTTTCTTTTTAAGATTTAATTATTTATTTTAGAAAGAGAGAGTGAGTAGGAAATGGGGTAGAGGGAGAGAGTGAATCATGAAGCAGACTCCCCGCTGGAGTGAGGAGCCCTCTGCAGGGCTCAATCTCAGGACACCTCGATCATGACCTGAACTACAATCAGGAGTCAGACACTTAACAGACTGAACCACCCAGATGCCCAAAACCTGAAACATGTATAATGAAAGCATCTAAATCTACACAACTGAGACAAAATGTTTGCAAATATTTGAAATATCCTGCTAAATATTTTATAATTCCTTCCCTAGGTGTGAAATCCTGAATATGAGGGAAGCTTCTGCCCAGCAAATATGTGTATCAAATTGAAATTAAAGATAAAAAGGAGTCATATGTAATTGCAAATCGAGTTCTTTCACTATACTATAATACGTTTCATGAGTTCATTCAAATATTGAAGATTAGCTATTAGCTAAGGATTTTGCAAAAACTATGAACCGTATAAAAATACACACAACAGCAACACTGTAATACTTAAAACTTGATAATTTGAATGATAATCCTGCTCATTCAATTTTAACAGGACCTAAAACCATATTTAATGCTCACCATTTTAACTCCATCATTCTGCTGTTGTCACTGATGACATAACACAAAAACAATAAGAAAGACATATATCATCAGTACTTTACCCCATAGTAATCAATGAAAATATGGTTTCCAGAGACACTGTTACATGTTATAGACTACTGCTACTTCTATCTACTGATAAGTATATTGAAATAAGTGGAATTAACCACCAAGTTAAAAACAAAAAGCAACAGCTTCTATATCTGGTAAATCTTAAGCTACTTAATGTCTACAAATTTGAGTATCTTAGCATGAAAGATAATAGTGTCCAGAAAATACAGGGGGAAAAAGAGAATATGTTTTTCATATAGAGAAACTGACATTAGGCTCCACTGGGGACTAATAAGAAAGTGAACATCATTTGATCACATGATAAGCACAAAGGCAATTAAAAAAATTAGACACAATTCTTTAAAATTTCTAGATTTAGAAGATTGCCAAATTTATTAAATCTTAGAATCAGGCAATTGCCCTACATCCTAACCTTCTTTATATCCGTAGTAGTTAACCCAGTACTGGAAATACAGTGATTAAAAATGCTGTCTCGATTCTACTGAGTTTTGTAATATATAGATAATACCGAATGCCACAACTAAACCTCTAAGGTACTGAAAGGAGTATTTTGGTCCAAACATAAAATGTTCCAAATGAACACTCTGCCATCCTCATAAAATTTTCCCAAGAAGGGGAAAATATCCATATGCTTTGTGATCAATTGGCTGAAAATATTGCTGTGTGCTTTGTCATAACAGGCTGTTCTGTTGTAGAGACTTATGAATACTGGCTCATGTCCAGTTTGTATAAGAGATTAACTTTATCAAAGTCTCTGAAGATAAAGGCTCAGACCAATTCATGTGACTGTGGTCACAATAGCATAGCCAATGTGAAAAAGCTTACAAAGGAACAAAGACTGCCTCATTCATGGTGAAAGACATATATGCATGACTACTGTAAGCTTCAGCAATGCAAGAAAAATTGGCAGAAATACCTGAATGTGGCCACCAAAACCAATTCCATTTTTTATGGAACTGCTACTGTGAACACTGATTAGATAAGGAAAAACTGTTGCCAGGACTTAGAGAAAAACATTTTCCATCAATTGACGATGAAACAGTGCTAGAGCATAAAATATCCCTCTTTCTAAGCTGATGACTTGCAGTGAAACAGAATCTCTTGTGTCTTCCCATGAGTCATTTCTTTGGTATTTACCTTTCCCCTTGGGATTTCTCTATAGCAGGATTTTGGCCACTGGGTGTCAAGACCACTGAGGAGGCAATGGAGCCAGATCTGGCAGAAGATGGTAGGGTGGTAATATTTATTTTAGCCTTATGTTTGGAAAAAGGTAGCTTGGCCACCTGCCAGATATATTCTTTTGGTCTGCAGGAAAGGCCACTCAGCCACTAAAAGTAGAATTTTATACAACAATGGAGAAGAGAGGAGTTGAAAAGAAGAATGACAACAGATTTTTGGGGAGAATAAGATGAAAGAAATCATTGGTAATCTTCCGCTCTGTTGATCAATAGTTAAGGCTCGTCTTTTACATTTCTTGTCAATGATTCAAAATTTGCATTCTCAAGAATTAAAACTGAATGTTTAAAGTCAACAATTCCTGGCAGGAGCGGGGGGGGGGGGGGGGGGAGCCTACTTTAAAATGCTTATGCGTTAAAATGCAAAAAGCAACATTTTCATTTTTTCCTGAAATCTCCACATTAATGATTAAGAATTATGTCCTTGTATTATGATTTCTTCTTACACATTTATTCTAATAGTGCATGATTATAGAGCTCACCTATTACAACAGCTATTTATAAACTGTTTTACTTTCTAAAGAGAACCCTAAAACCTGTATTTCTCATGACAGTCTACAAAATATAGGTAAATGTAAACTCCTAAAGAAAGGCCAAATGAGAATATCAAAAGATTTTAATTTTTTTAACACTTACGTTGCTTCCCTTTATCAAGTAAACCTCAAACATGCAAAAACAATGAGTTTTAATCAACAAGCCCCATTTGACACACATATGAATGTGAAGAGTTTTGACTGTCTTATCTAATGAAAAGAATTTGAGTGCTGACAAACCTACAACCATGAATATTTGGTTCTTGGTCCTCTATTTTTAAGTGGATTCCCCTTTACTCTACCTTACATTTTACTTCTGCAAATTAAATATCAATTCACTGCCCTCTTTAAGCAATAAATATCCAAAGTACTGGTAAAGTATGATGGATATCAAAAAGCTTATAATATTGTAAATTCTTAATTTAACCAATACAAGAACACATGTTCAATATCATTTTGGCTTAGGATACAAATAGCTCTGTAAAAATAATTTTACTCTAAACCTTAAAATAAACAAAACTCGTGAGAATTTCTGTGAAAATAATTTCAAAGAAAGCCGAAAAAGCAATCTTATTCTCTTGTTTGGTTAATGTGTAAGGGAAAGCATCCGAAAAATCAACCATTAATGGGTGCTCATGAGTGCCATTCCCTGAGAACATGATTTTTTTATCATTTTTTTAAAAGATTTTATTTATTTATTTGACAGAAAGAGAGAGAGAGATTACAAGTAGGCAGAGAGGCAGGCAGAGAGAGGAGGGAGCAGGCTCCCCGCCAAGCAGGAAGCCTGAGGCGGGGCTCGATCCCAGGACCCTGAGATCACGACCTGAGCCGAAGGCAGAGGCTTTAACCCACTGAGCCACCCAGGCACCCTGAGTACATGATTTTTATAAATGATTTCAGTTCACTCTCACAGGAAGAAAGTTAATATTGATAACCTTACTTTACAGATGGGGAAACTGACACCTTAAGGCATTAAATAATATACAAGTTATTAAAGATATTAAATCATAAACCTTAAAGTCACACAAGTGAATGCTGGATCCAGGATTCTAAGTCCTTTTACATTCTATTTTGCATAACTTATTAAACTGATGGCAGAATTTTTTCTGTTCAGTGACTTAGTGACAGAGAGGGCCATCTTGCCCCCGTTTGGAATTAATGTCTTCATACTTCAGCTCCCAGATCATTTATTACTTTTATGAGCCTCAACACAGTCCACTTTTATTATAGATATCACACGGTTGTCTGGATACTCTTGGAGATTTTAAGTTTCTACCAAGATCCATGCCTTTTTCCCATGTTCATAACAGGGCATTTTATACACGGTAAGTAATCGGTAGTGAATGAATACTTGCTAGGAAGTTATCTTTTGTAAAACATCATAAAGATTTACTAACACCTTGATCTTTATATTAGAGGTGACTATTCAGATTAGGTAAGCAAATGTTGGATCCACAACTCACCATATGGTACATATCATTTAAAAATTCATCATTAGCTTCTCCTTGCTCTATCACATTAAGACTTCTAAATCTGGTCTCATGATTGTCCTGTTCTGTAGACTGTCATTACTTTTACAAACATATTTCTTTCCTAATTGCCATTTAAACAAGCTTGTTCTCAACAATCACCACCACCTTTGCAGAGAAGGGCTTCCTTCCATCTTTTATCATCTTTTTTTCCATTTCTCACAACTCAGTCTTAGGTTTTACAGTCGCTTCTCACTTATAAGTGGAGCGTCCCCTCAAACAAAAGCATTCTTGACCCATATTTCTGGTATAAATATGCCAAATTCTTCTGTATGTCTACTTATTGCCTAAACCCAATAATAAAATTTCTGGAAGAGAGGTGCTCCAGCTTCTATATGCCCTTTAAACTGATCTACACTCATAGCATTCAGTAGAAGGCTTTTGGTAAGCCTAGCAAATATTAATTAAAGTACAGGAGTAGAAAATACTACAATGGTTAATTTCCATGGTTAGACAATGAGTGCCGGTTGCCCAAGGTTTAAGGGTTTTACCACTTTCATGCCAGTATTCTGTGTGAGTCAGTCATTCTACATGAGTTTTATTAACATACTCCATGATCAGCAGATGTTCACTTACACTGAGTTGACAACAGACACATTCATGTCAAGGTTTATTTGTAAAACCATCTCATCCAACCGTATGCATGACCACTGGATCTGTGGGAGTTATTAGTTCACTTACATGACACTGAGGATGCTAGAAAGCTGAAAGAAACCTGAGCTTTTATGAAAGTGCTCCAGATGTTCAGCACCAAAGTTGAGGACTTGAAATTCAAAGAGCACGTTGGATAATTACTAGATCTTTTAATATCTGCTTTCAGGGACACTTAAATATGTGTTCTTTTCCTTTTGTGTCCCCAATACATTATATTTCTTTCCTCCAAATGGAAATACTTTACTGACACTTGTAAGATATCACTGCCGTTAATTATGATCCTAAAACATAATGATCATTATGTATTCATACAGAGTGAACTAGATCTCAGAATTCTACCATTTATTGTTTACTCATATGAGCAAAAAAAAAAAGAGTAAATAGTTCAAAATAAGTGGTTACACACCTGTGTGTGTGTATATGCACTCCTCTATCGAAACACCGAAAAGCTACCAAATCACTAGGTTTCTTAAAATTGTATATAAAAACAAAATTATTATACTGTAATCAGAATTTAAGACTTGTTTAAAGATTTTTTAATAATGTTTTATAATTTTTAAAGATTTATTCATTTATTTTAGAAAGGGAGAGACAGAGCATGCAAGCATGGGGAGGGACAGAGGGAGAAGGAAAGGGAGAGAAGCAGACTCCCCACTGAGTTCAGAGGCCATGGTGGGGATCGATCTCACACCCCTGAGATCATGACCTGAGCCAAAAATCAAATCAGATGCCTAACCAACTAAGCCACCCAGGCACCCCTAGGCCTCGTTTAGATAAAATTAGATTATGTCTATACCTGGACAAGGCTGGACATCACTGAACAGATTGCGAGTCGTGATCCAAGGGAAGGACCTACCCCAGGCCACTTTCCATATTTAGAGGGAAGCTGGGAGAGGACAAGGAGCACCAGACCAGTTGACAACTTTCTTCTATAGTTAAAAAACCTTGTTGAAGAGAAGAACATCATTTATAGCCTAGCACAGTTATTACTTTAAAGAAAAAAGCCAGACAGAGCTCGGTCCTGCCAACACAGGTCATGGCTAGGGGGCTCTTAAGTTGGGGATGGGAAGGGATTGGGCAGAACACAGAAACCATCTAGTGCCTTGTCTTTCTTCACCCAGTAAAGAACACTAAGAAGGTGCAGAAGGAATGGTGTAAGAAAGTGAAGTGGAAGGGGAAAGCTCTCTTTTGATACACTGTATGCATAAGGTTTTATCACTTAGTCAAGACTTTTCAGACAAAAATTGCTTACTGTTTACCTCTGTATGTTCCCTTCATTAAGAGATCCTGGTTACCTTTTCCCACAGGTGAGGATCAGACCAGCCACATGTATTATTTCCCATTCTGAAGAGCAACCTGACAAAGAATATACTACCACTAGCAAGCTACTTCAAATACTGAGGTCTTCCTTGGCACATGGTGAAATTTTTTTCCCTGCTTGGCCTTCTTAAATCCCTGTGGATATTCTCATATAAATAACTATTGCCCAGATATTAGAATGATAATCGATTACTTATATTATTACATAAGTAATAAGTGTTCATTCTAAAAGAAAACTTTTAGTATAGATAAGATCACCTGAGGTCTTAGGGGTGGACTCCCAGGGGCGCTTGGGTGCCAAGTCGGTTAAGCATCTGCCTCCAGCTCAGGTCATGATCCCAGGTCCTGGGATCCAGCCCCATGTCAGGGTCCCCGCTCAGAGGGAAGTCTGCTTCTCCCTCTACCTCTGTTTCTCCTCCTGCCCATTCTACCTCTCTCTCTCTCTCTCTCTCTCTCTCTCTGGCAAATAAATAAATAAATAAAATCTTTAAAAAAAAAAAAAAAAAAGAGTAGACTCCAGATAAGGACTGCTGTGGTGGTTCCTGTTTGTGGACAGTGCTGGAGAGCTGTCTGGGACATCATAAGCCACATGCAGGACAGACGTACACACAACAGGTTTTCAGTGAGTTAGCTGTAGCCAACTTAGTCAAGTTAGAGGATGGTATGTTGCTCTGGGGAAGCGAATATCAAACATCCTTTTATGTGCATGTGACCTTAACTTAGACAATAGATTAAAATCAGAGCTTCAAACATACACACAATGACAGCTATAGGCAGTCTCACTGAGAATAAGAACAGATATTCACACTTCCTTATAATGATCAGGCAAGGATTTGCTCAGGGAACAGAACAGATCTGGGTTAACAAAATGTTTCAGAAGTACTGTTATTATGAACTGGATTACTTCCCTCTATAATTCATACGTTGACATCCTCATCCTCCCACATCAGAATGTGACTGGATTTGGAGACAGGGTCCTTACAGAGATAATTAAGTTAAAATGAGGCCATTAGAGTGGGCCCTCATCCAATCTGACTGGCATTCCCTACAAGAAGAGGAAAATCTGGACATAGATAAAGAAGGAAGACAATGTAAAGACGGACATCTACAAGCCAAGAAGAGAAGCCTCAGAAGACCCAATCCTGCCAACACCTTGACCTTGGACTTTGAGCCTCCGGAACTGTGAGAATATAAACTTTCGTTGTGTAAGCCACCCAGTCTGTGGTACTTCGTTATGGCGGCCCTACTAGTTGAATACAGGTACATCACCCTAGTTTCTGGCATATATGAGGCCACAGATGCCCTCTGTGCAGATGAGGCAGGAGATTTCTTGGGTCAAGCCAGTTCTGTCTGAGGTTCTAAATTCGTGTCTGAATCATCCATACCCTTACAGCCAAGAAACAAGGAGCTGGCCTTTACATAATGACTTTGAGCAGGTCGGCTGCGAGAGTCAGGGAGTTATGCCACCGAAAGCTGGGATTACAGCCAGGTTTCTGCCTATAGGCAGATGTATCCTGTTAGAGTGCTGCATGGTTATGGTTCCGTCCTCATTAATAGGTTTATTACCTTTGTCTCACTACTGATGGCAGGAAAACAAGAAAAGGAGGGTCATTCAAGTGAGTAAAGGATTCCTAGGGACTTGAATACTCCTGACCCCGTAACAGCAGAGGATAAAACAGTCGTGCTAGAAAATCTGCTCCACGGATTCAAACCCAAGTCCCAGTCATGGCAGGGAGCCTCTGATCACAACTGCGATGTTAAATCGGGCATAGTACCTATGTTTACAAACTCCCTCCAACTGAGAATTGGAGGAGCATATATGACAACCCACTATAGAAAGAATCCACTGAATACCTGGGCAGGTAGCAAGGAATACCACTGGTCTTGCTGAGGGAGGCTTTCTTAGGCAGCTTCAAGCAGCGTCAGAGGAACTAACAAGCTCAAACAGATTCCATCCAGGAATGGACCTTGTCTCTATCAAGGGAAGGAAGATTCAGAAAAGTGACGGGAATTCAGAAAGCAGCCTTAAGGATCTTCTCATCTCCTGTGCCACAGGCTTCCTGGTTTGCTTCCAGGAGATCAAGAACCCAAGCAAATAGCATACGAAGAATACAGAGACCAGAGAGGATGTCAGAGCACTGATCAGTCGTAAGCCACTTGTAGTGTTACTAGTCAAGTTAGGATCCATTACGGCAAATTTATGCTTAGCTGGTCATAGGACTCTTAACACTGACAGGGAGAACCATAGCTCATGAAAACTCTGGGCACAAAAGGTGTAAGTTTATATAAGCCTGTTCTATGGCTGAGGAAAGTGGCTACTGCTCATCAGAGCTGGAGGTAATACCAGAAGCATGACCACAAAAGCAGAGAGGTGTCCAGTAAGTGCCATCAATACAGTTTATGGGAGCATGTTTTGGAGACACGCCCCCTTGTGGAAACTTTGGGGAATGGCATAGACAGTTGTCTTTTTCCACCCACAGGCCCCCCAAAGATCTCTATGACCCTAACCTTGTGACCGCAAAGTAATCACCCTGCCTCATAATCTGAACGTGTATGGTTAGCAGCCCAGAGGTCTGAGAATCTAGAACATAGTAAAAATTAAGGTTATTATCCCAGTTAGTTGGCCCTGGAGGAATCCATTAATATGGCCCCATTTAAAGCAAAGTAATCATGGCTATACCACATTAATCATTTTCTTCCCATAGCTTGTTGGGCAGTAATCTTCAGTAGGTTAATATGCTTCAAGGATAAAAATGTGCTTACTTTTTAGTATCAAAAATAAAGGTAACAGCTGGTTACTTTCCTCTAACAAAATTGACCCTTAAACAGTGAAAAGATCCTCACAGACTTTTTAAGTTGGAGCATTTTCCATTACTTTTTCTCTGCACCCTAGACCAAAGGGGGAAGAACCTGAGTTTCCTAGCACTGGAGAGCACAAGGATTATATTTCTCAAGTCTCCAAGCAGTATGATACATGTTAATCATATCCTGATATGAAATTAATTGTTCTACAATATCCCGGTCAGGGGAGGAAACGCGGCTATGTCCATGGATTAGAGCAAATATAATGACAAAAACTGCAGACTGGAATAGACACACTATTAGACCTGACCACATCAAATGACAAATCTGGTTCGTCATCAGCCTTACCATGTAGGGTAATCCTTCATAGACTAGAACACTCCAGTATAAGTAATTCTCCAAATATTTCAAGTTTTGTCACCAACATACCAATGACATCAGCAAAAATGGCAAAATAAGGACCTCATTCCTAGGGGTCCTTATTTAACAACAACATTTTTTCAGAACTCTTAAAATCAACTAAAGGTTTGTACTGGCCTAGGTGGCATTTATTCAAGAAAAGCAGTTGAATCTCAATAAAAACAGCAACTTTTATGGCATTTTGACTTGCCCTAGTTTCATCCCCTGCTCTCCAGCTTTGTGGCAATCTCAAAAAATAATAGACCACAGTCTTGTTGTAGACTGACAGCCATTTGAGGTAGCAGAATAGGACTGGATCATTTTCATAGCCTCATTCCCAAAGAACCGCTATGATTTGATCTTCTGGTAGTTCCCTAGAAGAGCCAACTTACAAGGCTGTCTGTATTTGACCTACTTAGAAGCTCCCCCCCGAGTGAAAATTCTTCACCTAGAAGGCGTTTGTCAAAAGCAATTAAAGGCAAGTATTTTAACCTCCCATTGCTTGATGTAATGAAGGATAATAGTTGGTGCAAACAAAAGACTAACCAAAAAGATTAAAAGGAAAAGCTGAGAAATGAGATGTCCATAAGCTTTTTGAAAAGTTTTGACATATTCTGGGAATCTGGAAGGCCATACCCATGAATACTTGAACAGAACTTGAGAGAGCCTTAAGCTCTCACTTCTAACTGACTATGAAGCTCTGCATAAGGATGAAGTGAAGGCAAGGACAGAATTTTTAACCACTTCATTGAGTGCTAAAAAGATGCCTGGACATAAACACAAGGTCCCCTGGCAAAAACAGATTTATTGATTTCTGGTATTTAAGCAAATATATGTCCAATCATTAGTTAAGTATAAACAAAGTGAAGAGAGTCAAGATTTTGGTGATCATATACAAGAAAGAATACTGACTTCACAGAGTTACTTCAAAAGTCACTAAATGATAAAACAATGAAAGCAAGCAGCAACAACAAATGTTGGAGAGAATCTGATTTCTAGAGTTGCCACACTACGTTATTTAAAATTTCCAGTTATCAACAACAACAAAAATACATGACATCCAAAGAAACAACAAATATCAATAAGCAGAAACAGTTCTCAAGGATGCCCAGGGGTTATATGTACTGCACAAAGACCTTAAATTATGAGATACCACCTCACACCAGTCAGAATGACTAAAATTAACCAGTCAAGAAACAACAGATATTGGCAAGGATGCGGAAAAAGGGGAAGCTTCCTACACTGTTGGTGGGAATGCAAGCTGGTGGAACCACTCTGATGACTAGTCACTCAGGTCTGGAGGTCCCTCAAAAAGGTGAAAATAGAACTATCCTATGACCCAGCAATTGCACTACTGGGTATTGACCCCAAAGATACAAATGTAGTGATCTGAAATGACAAGTGCATCCCAATGTTTATAACAGTAATGTCCACAATAGCCAAACTATGGAAAGAGCCTAGATGTCCAATGACAGAAGAATGGATAAAGAAGATGTGATACTGGGCGCCTGGGAGGCTCAGTGGGTTAAAGCCTCTACTTTCGGCTCAGGTCATGATCTCAGGGTCCTGGGATCGAGGCCTGCATCGGGCTGTCTGCTCGGCAGGGAGCCTGCTTCCTCCTCTCTCTCTGCCTCTCTGCCTACTTGTGATCTCTCTCTCTCTCTGTGTCAAATAAAGAAATAAAATCTTTTAAAAAAAAAAAGAAGATGTGATACACACACACACACACAGGAATATTATGCAGCCATCAAAAAGACCCAAAATCTTGCCATTTACAATAATGTGGATGGAACTAGAAGGTATTATGTTAAGTGAAAAAAGTCAATCAGAGAAAGACAATTATCATATGATCTCACTGATATGAGAAACAAGACAGGGGATCATGGGGGAAGGGAGGAAAAAAACAAAACAAGACAAAACCAGAGAGGGAGACAAACCATAAGAGACTCAGTCTCAGGAAACAAACTGAGGGTTGCTGGAGTGGAGGGGGATGGCAGGGACAGGGTGGCTGGGTGATGGACATTGTGGAGGGTATGTGCTATGGTGACCATTGTGAATTGTGCAAGACTGATGAATCACAGGCCTGTACCCACGAAACAAACGATACATTATATGTTAATTTTTTAAAAAGACCTTACATCGGCTATTTTTAATAGAGGGAGGTGGGGCACAGGGAGAGAGAATCTTAAGTAGCCTTCACACCCAGCACAGAGCCCGATTTGGGGGTATGGGGGGCTCAATTTCACAACCCTGAGATCATGACCTGAGTCAAAATCAACAGTCAGGTGTTTAACTAACGGAGCCACCCAGGCACCCAAAAAAAGATGAAAGTTCTAAATGAATAACTAAATTTTCACTTTAGCAAACAAAAAAAAAAAACAAAAAAAAAAAAAGAAGAGCAAATAAAACCCAAAACATACAGAAGGAAGGAACTAATTTCAAAAATAGAGCAGAAATCAATTAAATAGAAAATTTTTTAGAGAAAATTTTTAAAATATAAAGTTGGTTCTTTGAAAGAATCAATAGTAGGTGGACTTGAGATAGATTGACCAAGAAATAAAAAGCAAGAAGATTTGGATTACTAAAGCTAGAAATGAAAGAGGGACATTACTACTGACCTTAAAAAATAAAAAAATTATATACAAATCCTAGGTAATCTACATGTAATAGGTACATTCCTATAAAGACAAAAACTACCAAAAATGATTCAAGAAGAAATAAAAATAATCATAACAAGTAAAAATATTGAGTCAGAAAACAAAAAACTTCCAACAGTGAAGAGCTCAGGACCAAATACATTCTCTGGTGAGTTCTACTAAGTGTTTAAAGAAGAATTAATGCCAATCATTCTCAAGATCTTCCAAAAGAGGGCAGCTGGACCATTGCCGGCTCCTCAGGCATTATGTCATTTGGAATGTGACACTAACCCCATGACCTTCCCCCATGATCCCCTGTCTTGTTTCTCATATCAGTGAGATCATATGATAACTGTCTTTCTCTGATTGACTTTTTTCACTTAACATAATACCTTCTAGTTCCATCCACATTGTTGTAAATGGCAAGATTTTAGGTCTTTTTGATGACTGCATAATATTCCTGTGTGTGTGTGTGTGTGTGTGTGTGTGTGTGTCACATCTTCTTTTTTGTTTTTAAGATTTTATTTCTTTATTTGACACAGAGAGAGAAAGATCACAAGTAGGCAGAGAGTCAGAGAGAGAGGAGGAAGCAGGCTCCCTGCCGAGCACTTAGTTCTTTTAAACACTAAGAAAAAATTTAACAAAATGTTCAAGATTTTTTTTTAAGATTTTATTTATTCATTTGACACAGAGAGAGAGAGAGATTACAAGTAGGCAGAGAGGCAGGTGGAGAGAGGAGAGAGAGGGGGAAGCAGGCTCCCTGCTGAGCAGAGAGCCCAATGTGGGCCTCGATCCCAGGACCCTGGGATCATGACCTGAGCCGAAGGCAGCGGCTTTAACCCACTGAGCCACCCAGGCGCCCAAAAAATGTTCAAGATTTGTATACTGAAAACGTTCAACTACATTATTGAAAGAAATTTTAAAAGACCTAAATAAATCAAAAGAAATCTCTTGTTCATAGATTGGAAGACCTAACACCTGCTATAATGGCTATATTCCCCAAATTGATGTACAAATTACGTAAAATTCCTACAAAACTCTCACTATCTTTTTTGAAGAAATATACAAGTCAATCCCAAAATTCATATGCAAATACAAGAGCCAACCTAGTGAAATAAAAATGGAAAAAGGACAGAGGTGGAGGACTCACACTTACCAATTTCAAACATACTGAAAGATTAAATAGAGACAGTGCAATACTGATATAAGAACAGATCTATAGATTGATGGAATGAAATTGAGAGTCTAGAAATAAACCTGTATCTATAGTCAGCTTACTCCTGACAAAGACACTAATACATTTCAATGTGGAAAGGGCAGTCTTTTCAACAATAGTGCTATATACTTAGAATACTTAGAATAGTGCTATATACTTATAACTTAGAAAAGAACAAATTGGATCTCTAATGTATATCATATAAAAAAAATTAACTCCCAATTGATTGAAGACATAAATTTAAAGGTTAAACTGTAAAATTCGTAGAAGAAAATATAAGTATAAATCTTTGTGACTTAGGCAATGGTTTCTTAGTTATAACACCTAAAACACAAATAACCAAAGAAAAAAATAGATAAATTAAACTTTATTAAACTAAAAATTTTTGTGCCTCAAAGGACACTATCAAGAGAGTGGAAAGACAATACACAGAGTAGGAGAAAATATAAATCATATATCTGATAAGGGACTAATATTCAGAATATAAAATGAAATCTTACAACTCAACAATAAAAGGTCCACTTGAATACAAATGGACAGAGGCTTGAAAGACATTTCTGCAGAGATTTTATACAAATGGTCAGATGCTCAATATCATTAGTCACTAGGTAAATTAAAATTAAAACCAGAAGACATTTTTTCATTCTTACTAGGATGTCTCTAATAAAAACTGGGAAACAGCAAGAGTTAATGAGGATATGGAGAAACTGGGACCCTGAGATACTGGAGGTAGAAACGTAAAATAGGTCAACAGCTTTGGAAAACAGTTTGGCAATTCCTCAAAAAGTTAAAAATAACATTACCATCTAACTCAGCAATTCCACACCTAAATATATGTCCAAGGGACATTAACATTTGTTCACACAAAATCTTGTAAGTAAATGTCCACAGCAACCTGACTCCTAATAGTCAAAAGTGGGAAAAAAAACCCAAAGTCTATCAACAGATGAATGGATTAACAATACATGCTAGGTCAACACTTGGAATATTATTCAGTCATGATAGGAATGAATTATCAATATAGTACCTTGAAAACCCATTGCTAAGTGAAAGAAACCAGGCACTAAGGGTCACCTATTGAATGTTGCCATTTACATTAAATGTTCAGGGCAGGAAAATCCGTAGAAACACAAAGTAGATCACTGGTTCCAAAAGGCCAGAGGAAGGTAGAGATGGGGAATGGCAGAGGGTAATGGGTTCCTTTTTGAGGGCAATGACATGTTCTGAAATTAGATAGCGGTAATAGTTGCACAACTTTTTGTATATATTATAAACCACTGACTGGCGCCCTTCAAAAGCAGTTAATTTTGTAATACGTTAATTGTATCTCAATTTTTAAAAATCTGTGGGGAAGTTTAAAAGGATAAAAACAAAAAAAATTACAGAAAACTTATAGTTAAACATGCATGTTTATTTCTACCCTCTACTCAAATTGCAAAAAAAAAATTCAAATTTTAATTATAAACTCAGTGGATTAACTGCATGGTATATGAATTACATCCTTTAAAGCTGGTTTTAAAAAGTATAAACACATCAGGGTTCCTGGATGACTCAGTCGGTAGAGCCCAAGACTCTTCATCTTATGGTAGTGAGTTCAAGCACCACGTTGGGTATAGAGATTACTTAAAAATAAAATCTTTTTTTTAAAAAAGCCTAAATACCTGAAAATAATGAGAACAAAAAAGATATCACTGAATGGACTTTGATGACAAATTTTCAGGATTTGGGTATCTGGCAAAAGACTGGCAACTAAGTTAACAGAATAAACAGAGTTGCAGTCCAAGGGTTTGCCACAGGATCAATAAAGAGAAGCGTGTTAATGCAAACCCTAAGACCTAGGCAAGGATAAAGAACAAGGACATCCAGTTACCCCAGCAGGCATAGGTGAACTATGGCATTGAAAACAGGATAATTTGTCGGATGTCTGTATAAAGAACCAGTTAGAGGGCGCCTGGGTGGCTCAGTGGGTTAAAGCCTCTGCTTTCAGCTCAGGTCATGATCTCAGCGTCCTGGGATCGAGGCCCACATCGGGCTCTCTGCTCAGCAGGGAGCCTGCTTCCTCCTCTCCCTGTCTCTCTGCCTGCCTCTCTACCTACTTGTAATCTCTCTCTGTGTCAAATAAATAAATATAATCTTTAAAAAAAAAAAAAAAAAAGAACCAGTTAGAGTTCCAAGTTTCTTTTCAGACCCTAGCAAAGACAAGCATTTAGTCTTTGAAGAAGTTGAAACAAAAGGCTTTCGAGTTAAGTCAGTGCAGAGTCCAAACATGAGGCACCATTCCAAAACTGGGGAGATAAAGAGGCATTCTATACAATGTTGTTGACAACCTCTTCCCCAGCCCTAATTCCTTCATTAGCTCCCAGATTGCTGGAATGCTTGCTAACTATCTTCAGGGAAAAGATTAGAGATCTTCCCTTTGGGAACCTAAAATAAGAAAGAATACTTCCTGTTACTTATATTTAGGTATCCCACCATGACGGTTGATTTTATGTCAACGTGGCTGGGCCACAGTGCCCAGATATTTGGTCAAACATTATTCTGGATCTTTCTGTGAAGGCAGTCTGAATGAAACTTAACATTTAAATTGGTGGACTTTGAATAAAGCAATTTTCCACCATAACGTGGGTGAGCCTCAAGCAATCAGTTGAAGGTTTAAATAGAACAAAATACTGGCCTCCCCTAAAGAAAAGGGAATTGTGCCAAGAGACGGCCTTTAGACTTGAACTGCAACATTGGCTCTTCCCTGGGTCTTCAGCCTGCCAGCAACTCCTAGAGATTTGGGGTTTGTCAGACATCATAATCTCACGAGCCAATTCCTTAAAATATCTCTGTCTCTGTGTATGTCTCTCTCTCCTTCACACACACACACACACACACACACACACACGCGCGCGCACTCACACCCTACTGATTCCATTTTGTCTGGAGTACACTGATTAGTATATCTGCAAAGAAATAAAAGCTCAGATCACCCTCCTATTTATTACAATAAAGTCCATCAGTTGACAAGTCCCATATATGAACATAAAATTTCAATCTTGATAATGCTTTAAGCCAAGAAAACAAACATTTGAGGAAAACCTGTTAGATCAAATCAAATAGATCAAAGAAGATTTCAGAAGAGAAAATGACAGTGCAGGAAGAGGAAAAGGTTTAAAAGTTAGAATTAATATCCTCATAGCAATGAGAGAAGATAATTTTTCCATTACAGAAGAAGAAAAATAATAAAGAACAATACATAACAAGAAAAATTTCTTAAATTAAAAATATGATAATTAGAATTTTAAAATTCAGTAAGGAATATGGAACTACTGTTGAGAAAATCTTCCAAAAATACATCAACAAGAAAGCTGGGAAATAAAAGATCAAATGAGATGATAGAACAAACAGATGTTCAGACATGACAGTTCTCAAAAGTTAACCTCGTGGGCACCACACTCATTCTCATGACAGCAATAAAAAATTAACTCCACTAAAATGAACAGTGGACCAGGAGATTACATAGAATCCAGGAAAGAGAGGCTCCAATGCAGAATTCACACAAAGTGACTTCCCGGGCTGTGACTGACAGGCAGAGTCAAGGAACAGATGTGTCCTGAGACTAGCAAACAATCAGTCCAGATAGGAACAGGAGCACAGAGCCCTCCCAGAAGGGGACTGTAAGCCAAATATTTTAAATGAAATCAATAGATTATTTTATCAGAAGTATATTAAAGTTTCACAGGAGAATTTTGGGGAATTCATGACAAGTTTATAGAAAACTTAGCACATATAAAAACGAGCAGTGTAGACACAACTGGTTGGCTGAGTTGGTAGAGCACGCAACTCGATTTCAGGGTCATGAATTTAAGCCCCACGTTGGGCATGGAACCTACTTGTGAAAAGTAAATAAATAATAAATAAAAAATTAAAATGAGCAATGTAGAAGAATAAGGATATATAATAATAATAAAGTATTAGCAGGTAGATAAACAAAACAAATAACTCAATGTAACTCAATAGATAAATGATAGGAAGAGATTATTTACAGAATTATAAATCGCAAATAGCTAATGCACATTAAAGACCTCAATAGGAATTTTAAAAAATTGAAATAAGAGAAATTAGAAGTAAAGCAAGAGTAAGACATCATTTCATACTCATCAAGTGGGTAAAAGTCTGATAATACCAAGTGCTATAAAGGGTATTGAACAATGGGAATAGGTACGTGTTGACTGTATGATTATAAATTTTCCAACCACTTTGAAGAGCAATTAGACAACATGTATTAAAGTTTCAAGGGTGCACAGTCTTTTTAACTCAGGACTTAAACACTAAAGAAACTCACACAGTTAGTTATACATCGACACATGAAGGAAGTATTTACTAGACCCATAACAATATGATGCATTTATCTGGATACACACAGATTTTTTTCAAAGTATGAAGACAGATGCGGCATAATAAACACTAAATTCAGGATCCAGGTTATTTGGGAAGAAAAGGGAGGGAATGAAATTATGCTAAGGATGGGTATGGTTGACTGAATATATGAATGCTTAGAAGTATGAGTAGACATACAGTTTTGTTTTTTTAATTGGGTAGCTACATGGTTGTTTATGATATTCTCCTCTATACTTTTATGTATGCTAGAAGTATGTTTTAATTTTTAAAAAATAGGGAAGTAGATAAATGAAGACGAAATTAATAACTGTGTCAAGTCAATGGGAACAGTATGGAGATGGGAGGAAAGAGCGGGGTGAGGCTGAAGTACAAGAATGAACCCATGAAAGGTAACCCAGATCAGTGAGGATGCAGGTGGACAGGTCAGACCAACAGGAAGAGCACAATGCAAAAAGCAAGAGGAAATGGCTCCCAGGTCCCAAATGGTTGGAATGAGTCTTATAAGAATACACCCTGGTTTCCTCCCAATAATGCCTGTGGTGTTTGGAAAATCTGGGGGCTGTGTTCGTCCCTGGCTTTGCCCATCAGTAGGGAGTTCATGCAAAAGTCAGCATTATCTCACCCCTTCATGGTTTCCACACCTGTGAAAGACTAGTTGAACTCTTAGGTATATTAGTCCTGTCACATTTGCACAAAGATATCTGTGGCTTCCACCTTTGGAATGCATTGGGTTACTCTTGGCTTCTAATGGTAATGGGTTAATTCTTAAAAGTAAAATAGCAAGGTATCTCCTCCCCACCCAATCCCTTAGAGCATTTGTCCCTTTCAGCCTGATTCTCTTAAAAGATCTTGGTTCCCACTCATTTTCAAGCACTTCCTCTAATTCTTAGGGTTTTTTTCACACTAAACGAGATCCATTTTTCCTACCTTTTTGTTAAATGTTTGTTCCGGTGCATTTCATTCAGTAATAAGAGAACAATTTCCAGGGGTGTCTTGGAAACACATGTAAGAGATGAAGTCAAAATATGATACAACTAATAATCACAGCTGAGATTAATTTCTATTTTCTAAACCACATGAAAAAGACAATCCATATATATTTATGTTACATTTGTATCAGATACTTCCCATTGCAAAGGCAAAATAAGAATCAGGAACATAAGTGCCACAGTTATTTATTTGATTCAAAAGAAAGATAAAATAATTAAAACAGGGGCATCTGGGTGGCTCAGTGGGTTAAAGCCTCTGTCTCCAGCTCAGGTCATGATCTCAGGGTCCTGGGATCAAGGCCCGCATTGGGCTGCCTACTCGGCAGGGAGCCTGCTTCCTCCTCTCTCTGCCTGCCTCTCTGCCTACTTGTAACCTCTCTCTCTCTGTCAAATAAATAAATAACAATCTTTTAAAAAATCATTAAAACACCAAATAACTTCAACAGCAGCAAAAGAAATATCTTTTTCAACTTAAGTAATGCTCAAGAAAAGACCATTTGACTTGGGTAATGTAACAGAAAGTCTTGACAGAATTTGTCCTAGTCAAAGATTCATTTCAAAAACAGCTTTAAGTTAAATATTTACAAATCAACTGCGTGATTTCAGTAGTTCTCTTTTAATATCAATTGATTTAGCTGTGCTTAATACTAATATGTATACATGTCAAGCTTTTCTTAGAGTTTAACTCAGTATTTTCACATCTTCAGTGCTGTACACTTTGGAAATCAAGAGCAAAGAAGCAAGTAAGAAATGAGGACCTATGATGATTCACAGACCTGTACCCCTGGGGCAAAGAATAAATAAATAAATAAATAAAATAAAAATAAAAAAATTAATTTAAAAAAAAAGAAATGAGGACCTGTAAACTAATAAGGCACTGTCTTTTTTTTTTTTTTTTAAGATTTTATTTATTTGACAGACAGAGATCACAAGTAGGCAGAGAGGCAGGCAGAGAGAGAGAGAGAGGAGGAAGCAGGCTCCCCGCCAAGCCGGGAGCCTGATGCGGGCCTCGATCCCAGGACCCTGAGATCATGACCTGAGTCGAAGGCAGAGGCTTTAACCCACTGAGCCACCCAGGCGCTAAGGCACTGTNAAGGCACTGTCTTCAAGAGAATGAATGAGGTCTTTGAATAGAGGCTAAACCCCAGTGAAATAAACAGAAATAAGCAAAAACTAGAGAATGTTGAAGAAATACATTATTTTTACATTGCTTTGGTGATAGGGAGGAAAGGATATGAGTTTAAAATATAATTACAATCCTTCAGACTGTATAATGCCAGTGAGATCATTTCCATCTTCCTCCTCTCTTTAAACATCTGTCCATTAGCAACATTAAGCACCTCACTGTAAAAACTGTGAATCATTAGGTAGATGAAGCATAAGTATAATCTGGATGCAAAATGAGCAAAGCAATGAATCACCAAGTTAAAAAAAAAAAAAAAAAAAGAAGCAGAAAGACTCCCTCCTGCTGAATCTCATATCAGCTCAGCCTCCAAAGATACTGACCCTCAAGCAACTCTTAGTAAGAAGTCAGAACAATAGAGAGTTGGGTCATCCAGAACCCTCAGATGACTTCTGGACTTAGCAGCCATGTAGGTGGCCTAATACCAGCCCTGGTTAGATTCTAGGAGGTCTTAACCCTTAGATGAAACAAAGGACCAGAAATCTCTGGGCAGTAAAGGATTGTGAATAAAAGTTATTATTTGTTTCAGAAGAAAACCTACCCAGGGCCTGGCAATACAAAAAGAATGTTGAAAAAGAATATCAGGATGAGCCATATTATCTCCAGCTGCACTGCCTGATACAATAGCCACTAGCTACAGGTAGATTTAAATATTTTAAAAATAAAATTAAAGATGGAGTTCCTCAGTAGCGCTCACCACATGTACCCAGTGACAGCACAGATACAGAACAATCCCATCATCTGGGCAGTGCTAAGCCAGGGTCTTGCTGCTCAAAGTGTGGCCCATGAATCAGCAGCGTCACAGCACCTGGAAGTTTTTAGAAATGGAGAAATGTCATGTGACCTGTGTGTACATTAAAGTATGGGGAGTACTGGTCTGCAGCTCATTCTAGGAACCTTGTCACTGAAAGATAATGGAATACAAGTCAGAAGGCTGAGGCAGAATAGCTCAGTGAGCGATATAAGAACTATCTGCTGAGATGCCTACTGTTCTGCCTATTCGGTCAGGACTGGCTAGGTAACAAATACACAAGCAAACAAATAACAGTAACAAGTAGCAATAGCACTTACTATTTGCTAGGCAATTAAGCTTTTTCTAAATTATTCGCGGAAGTGCCCTTTAAATAGTTTTACCGATGACATAATTTAGCCTCAACAAGTATAAAAATCATGCCCAAGGTCACACAGCTAATAAATGGAAGAGCTGAACTCAAAGAAAAGAGGGGAAAAGGGGCTTTTTTTTTTTTAAATCAACATAACACTGGGAGACATGTGCTGTTATTTTTGCTTTCAAGTACTAGAACTTCTAACTATAACGAGTACTGTAGCAGAGATGAAATAAATCTTATTTGAGAATATGAGTAAGAAAGATTTTGTGCCTGGGCTCATGAGTAGTGAAAAGAAATATTTATAATTTCCCTAAAAGCTTTTAGTCTTCTGAAGAGGTTCTAATCTACATTAGCAGAGGTTCTGTCCTTGAAGTGACATTCAGTTTTATCTTCCGTGCATTTAGAAATCTGAATTTCAGTTTCTCCCAGCCTTACTTAATGGAAGGCCACTTCTTCGCTTGCATTATTAACTTTAACTCGTACTATTATTGCTCCAGAATCAGACACCACCATAATCTCTCACTAGCTATGATAGCTAACTGCAAAATTCTTAGTAATACAGGGAATATGGAATGTTCTACTGGTGAGCATGGAATTGGGTAGTATTACCAAACAATTATATCAAGACAGCAGTTAAGAAAGCATAGTTTTTACAATTTTTACACTGATCACCACAATTAAGCTTTTGTCCACTCAGTTTATTCCTAAAGGCTACCCTTACACAGGTTTAAGTATATGCATTCTTTAAATCATCACCAGAACTACAAAAGAAGCAAACAAAGCTGGTCTTTTGCAAGTGCAATTTTCATTTTCAAGTAAGCAATGCAAGCAACTATTCTGTTAGTGGAAATGTTAAAGAAAATAAAAGCCTATGGAGCAAAAAGAAAATTTAATGAAGATAAGCCATGAAATTCTCATGAAGTATAAAATAAATCCACTTATATAGGTCTTTACCCTCCACTATTTATTTATTTATGAATTTGACCTATCATACTCTTTGAATACATATTTCTTACATTTTAAGTTGATTTATATATTTATAACATATTACAAATACCAATTTAATATTTTAAATATAAATGAATAATTTTTTAACAACAAAATGGTTTGCTGAGGGAAACAATATTTTTCACATATGTGCTGGAAATTAAATTTTAGAAACCATCATTTGTCCCTAGAAGGCAATCAATTTCATTGATAAGTTTGGAGAGGTCACTGGAGAAATTAAGAATAGAAGTTTAAATAATTAGAGGAGTTTCCTGTGGAAAAATCTATGTAACATCAGAATGCAGATCTGGGGTCAGTAAGTGATTAAACAATCCTGGAGACAAAAACCTAAAGCAATTGCTAACAATATGCTTTTTTTTTTAAGATTTTATTTATTTATTTGACAGAGAGAGATCACAAGTAGGCAGAGAGGCAGGCAGAGAGAGAGGGGGGGAAGCAGGCTCTCCAACAAGCAGAGAGCCCGATGTGGGGCTCGATCCCAGGACCCGGGGATCATAACCTGAGCCGAAAGAAGAGGCTTAACCCACTGAGCCACGCAGGCACCCCAATAATATGCTTTTTAAAAAAATTCATCTCGGGCGCCTGGGTGGCTCAGTGGATTAAAGCCTCTGCTTTCGGCTCAGGTCATGATCTCAGCGTCCTGGGATCGAGGCCCACATCGGGCTCTCTGCTCAGCAGGGAGCCTGCTTCCTCCTCTCCCTGTCTCTCTGCCTGCCTCTCTGCCTACTTGTAATCTCTCTGTGTCAAATAAATAAATAAAATCTTTAAAAAATAATAATAATAATAAAAAAATTAAAAAATTCATCTCCTGGGTGCTGGGTGTCTGGGTGGCTCAGTCATTTAAGCATCTGCCTTGGGCTCAGGTCATGATCTGAGGGTCCTGGGATCAAGCCCCAGGCTCTCTGCTCAGAGGGGAGTCTGCTTCTCTCTCTTCCCCTGCTGCTCCCCCCACCTGTGCTCTCTCTCTCTCAAATAAATAAAATCTTTTTTAAAATAATTTCATCTCAATAAAAGCAAGATGTTGGATTGTAGGTCACCTTCTAACCTCTTGGGGGAGCTCACTTCATTTCATCCTCAGGGAGAAATGGATCAAGGGAAAGTTGGAAATTCTGAAAGACCTGTAATCAGTGCACCAGTGGGTGGAGTTTTAGGGGTGATATCAAAAAAGGTCTGAATGTTCTTCCTCCTTGTGTTTTTTGTTCCTTTCCTCTTCTGCTCTAGTTATGATAAGGTGGCCTGCAGATTAATTCTGCCAGCAGGTGTTCTTAACACTTGGAAGGTAAACCAATGGTCACAGTACAAAAGCCCAATGTACTGGAAATTAGTTTAGGCAAGCTTTGCTCCTGGCCTAAAGAAAAAGATGTTTATAGCCATTGTGGTTGTCAAGGAAGCTGGCATGGAGGGAGTTTCCCGGGCCAACACTTATTTGGGCCTTGAGGTGAAGGCAAAGAATAGCCATCTGAGCTTTTTCTAAATTGCCCAGCAATATAAAATAATTGACAAGGAATCTTGTTAATACTCAAAAAATAATGAAGAATTAGAATACTTGTTCTTTTATACTAGCTCCTTAGAAGGTCTAAGTTAACTTAGGTTACAATGTAGATATTCAACAAATACCAAAAATAAATTTCATGACTTACCTTCAGCAGCATATTTAGCAGGTCAGAACAATTACGAGCATTAAGACTCATTACATTGTTTCACATACTTATGGCAGTTACATATTGTAACTGTTCTTGTATTGTATGTTCTCCCCACTTATAAATTACATTATCATTTCAATGAATTTGCCTTGGCAACATGTAGACATTTAAATGCATTTGTTTCGGGGTACCTGGGTGGCTCAGTGGGTTAAGCCCCTCCCTTCAGCTCAGGTCATGATCTCACGGGTCCTGGGATCAAGCTCCGCGTCGGGCTCTTTCCTGAGCAGGGAGCCTGCTTCCTGCTCTCTCTCTGCCTGCCTCTCTGCCTACTTGTGATCTGTCAAATAAATAAATAAAATCTTTTTAAAAAAATGCATTTGTTTCTAAAATAGTTACCTGAAATTACTAATTATTGATTACGTCTCCAAAGAGTTAATTAATTCATTTATTAAGTCATTGTATGGTTCATTAAACCAAAGTTTTGACAAAGAATTAAATAAAATAACTATGTGTTAAAAATTTCTTAAACATTGCAACCATTTTCTCAGTTGTCTTTCATCTGTATGTCTGTCAAACTGAGGTGGAAAAGTTGAGCCTCTTGTACTTAGATATGCAAAAAGTTCCTTGTTTTACCAGCAGACCACCCACCAGAATATGTCTAAATTCTCATTAGGTAATTTGTGAGTGAAAAAAAGACGGTGATGGAGTGACACGTGTAAGAAAATAAGACACATTTACAACAAGGTAGAACAATAATAGAACTTCTTATTTTAAGTGCTTACTATGCACCAGACATGTACATTTCATAGGCAATAAAATTTCATTTTTATCACACCTAAAGGAAGAAACTGCTTTTAGGTATCACCCTCTACCAATGAGGCAAACTCAGATCACTAAAATATGATAGTGTTGGATTCAAAGCCAAGTCTTTCAACACACTCAAAAAGAAACCCCACATTATTCTCCTACAACCAGTGTTGTGGTTGATAGGAATAATATTAACCACAAATACGAACACTTTCAAGATGGACAAATAGGGCGCCTGGGTGGCTCAGTGGGTTAAAGCCTCTGCTTTCGGCTCAGGTCATGATCTCAGCGTCCTGGGATCGAGGCCCGCATCGGGCTCTCTGCTCAGCAGGGAGCCTGCTTCCTCCTCTCCCTGTCTCTCTGCCTGCCTCTCTGCCTACTTGTAATCTCTCTCTCTGTGTCAAATAAATAAATAAAATCTTTAAAAAAAAAAAAAAAAGATGTACAAATAAATGGGGCAAAATCTATGTAAATATAACCTGACTATTGCAGAAGATATTACAAACCACACGCTGAAGGTGTTAATAAAAGTTAGAGTTTTATGTTTTTGGAAAAGGTTAATTGGATTTCTACTTCCAATTAGGATGTAGGAGTACATGAAAGAACTTCACTCCCATGGTAGCAGCAAGATGAAAATAGACATGCTAACATGCATAATTTTTACAAAGCTATTGAAGAGCACTGAACACAAAGATGTCTTAATGAACTAAATTCCAGATAGAGGTGAGCCCTTCATAGGTTATCAAAGTGCTACTTCCACACCTGGGATCAAGGGCACAGTGTGGGAATAGGTAAGTGGAAAAGCAGGCCTGTCAAAGACAGAGCCTTGCAGAGATACTATAAAATCAGCCAATGACAGATGGAACATAGAAAATCAGTACTGGAAAAATTAAATACCTTGACCTGTCAATCCTCTCCCTTCCCTTTGCAGAATACTGCTTAGTAAAGACAATGGAGGTAAGAAAGAAAAGCAGAGTCTTCATGCAGCCTTGCACAGCTATATAGTGCTTCACATTCCAGGGATCGGCTAAAGTAGAATCCAAAAGTGAACCAAAGCTACCTAAAATTGCCATCTGAACCACTCCAGCTCAACCCCAGACAAGATCAGAGATTAGCGGAAAAGCAGAAAGAGGTTCTTAACCAGATTTGAAACCACAGGTGAATGCAACCGATTTATGGTAAAAACTCAACTCTTCATGGTATCTGAAATATCATTCCTTTATACTTCTTGCCCCTGAGAGAGAAATACTAGATGAACATCCTAGGGAAAAAAAAAAATACAAAACAACAACCAAAAAAGTTTACAATTCTAATCTCCACTCTATTTAATGTAAATGCCCAGCATTAAATCTTTTTAAAAGATATGCAGAGAACAAGGAATGTTACCATAATTATGAGAAAATATAGTCAAAACAGGCAGAGCAACTGGGGACCAGATATTGGAAACAGCAGGAAGAAGTTTAGAAGGACTATGACTGAAAGGTTAACGGATTATGAAAAGCAAGCAAACAAAGACAAAACGACCAAATTAGGATAGATCTGGAGATGAAATGGAGAGTTGCAGAATAAGAAAGGAAACTATATAAGTGAAACAAAAACTCAAAAACTTAAATAAATAATACCTTAAATGTACATTTTTATTTAAGATAAGAAATTGAAAGTAGAGTAAATCCATTTCCCTCCTCCTAACCTAAGTGATAACTTTGGACATAGCTCACACACAACAGAAAGAGTTAGTGAACCTTACACAGATTGATAGGAATTATCCAAATTGAAGTAAAGGCAAAAACAAATTTTAAAAACAAAAAGATAGGGGTCCCTGAGTGGCTCAGTTCATTAAGCCTCTGATTCTTGATTTCAGCACAAGTCATGATCTCAGGGTCGTGGGATCCAGCCCCACTTTAGGTTGCAAGATCAATGGGGATTCTGCTTGAGATTCCCTCTCTCATTCTTCCTCTGCCCTCCCCCTACCCATGTTCTTTCTCTCCCTCTCTAAAATAAATAAATATATATTTTTAAAGTCTGTGTGTATTTATTTGAGAGAGAGAAGGAGCATGAGCTGAGGAAGAGTCAGATGGAGAGGGAGAGGCAGACTCCCCCTCTAAACAGGAAGCCCTATAGGGTGCTCGATCCCAACACCCTGGGATTATGACCTGAACGGAAGGCAGACACTTAACTGACTAAACCACGCAGGAGCCACTAAAATAAATAAATATTTTTTAAAAAAATGAAAAGGACAAAAAGTGACCTGCAGGAAAATATCAAATTTCTAACCTATTTGTAATTAGTCAGAAAAAGAGAAGAGAAAGAATACAACCAAAAAATTCACGAAATAATGGCTAAAAGTTCCATAATTATTGTAAAACATCAATACACATTTCTAAGAAGAGCAAACGTAAGCTCAGTAAATAAAAAGAACCACTCCTAGGCACAACAAAGCCAAGCTACTGAAAATCTAAAATAATTTTATTTTTTGCTTATTTTTTAATTTTTATTTTAAGTAGGCCTCACATAATAGTAAGAATAACTTGCTTCCCATTAGATACAATAAAAGCTAGTAGACACCAAAATGAGACTTTTAATGTGCAAAAAAGGAGAAAAAGACAACCCTTCATTCAATATTTAACAAAATCTTTTACAAATAAAGGCAAAATAAAAGAATATTTAGGTAATCAAAAGCTGAGAGAATTCATTGGCTCAAAAACCACCCGCAAAAATACTAAAGAAAGCTCCTCAGATCAACAAAGAAATCCAGAAATATATCTTAAAAAATACTGTAAAGATCAGGAGACACAAGGCCAATTTACAAAATTTAATTGCATTCTTACATAACAGGAGCAAATAATTGGAAAATGAAATTTTTTAAGGATAACAATACAGCATCAAAAACAAAACACTTAAAAATAAATCTAATGAAAGATACGCAAGAACTTTACAACAAAATATAAAAAATAATTTGAGAGATATTAAAGGTGAGTTACATGAATGAGTAGATATATCTTAATCATAAAATGAAACTGGTATTGTTAAGATATTAATTTTCAGATTAAACTAGTGATTCAATGCTATCTAAATCAAAATCCTGGCTTTTTAAAAAAATAAAAACAAATGGTACTTCTAAAATTTATATGAAATTGAAAGGGATCTGGCATAGCCAAAACAATCTAGAAAAAGAAAAAAAATATTAGAGGGCTTTCACTACTTGGTTTCAAGGTAACATGCTCCATCATTAGACAGATTACTTCCTAATTATAAAGCGTACAATAAACCTACATTAATTTTGACAGCATGGTATTGACTGAAAGAAGCAAATAGATCAATGGAATAGAAAAGAGAGCCATTAGGGGCCAATGCAATTCAGTGGGGGAAACAAAGGTCTTTGCAATAAGTGTTGTTGAACAAGTAGAACAACGAGCTCTGCTCTACTTCACAACAGTCAAAAAATTAATTCCAGGGGTGCCTGGGTGGTTCAGTCAGTTTAGTGTTAGACTGCTGGTTTGACTAGCGTTCATGAGATGGAGCTTTGGAATGGTCTCCATGCTCAACATGGAGTCTACTTGAAATTCTTTCTCCCTTCTTCTCTTCCCCCAGTTTGCATGCTCTCTCCCTCCCCCCCTCTCTCTTTCTAATATAAATAAATAAATAAATAAATAAATAAATAAATAAATAAATAAAATCTTTTAAAAAAATTAATTCCAAATAGATCATAGACCTGAACAAAAATTAAACTACGAAGCTGCTAAAAGCATACACAGGGAAATATTTTCTCAACTTTGGGGTACACAAATATTTCTTAGATCCATCATAGAAGTACCAATGACAATAGAAAGAAACAACAAATTGAAATACTGCTCATCAAAATACATCAATTAATAAAAGAGAAAGCCACAGAATGGGGAAAATATTCATAATCCATGTATATCTAAAGAAAGACTTGCATCCAAATTACACACACACACAAAAAAAACCCAACTCGGTAATATAGATTCAATGTCTCAATGAAAACTGGCAGGAGACGGGAACAGACACTCCCCAAAATACGATAATAAGATGGTTAATAAGTCATGAGAAGGTACTCAATATCATCAGGCATCAGGAAAACTCAAATTCAATCTACAAAGACATGCTGCTTCACATGAACTCAAATGAAAACAATAAAATGCCAGACACTACCATCTATGATCAAAGACATGAAGCAATGGGAACTCTCATGTATTCTTGGAAGGAGTGTAAAATAGTGTAACTATTCTGGAAAACTGATAGGCAATTTCATGTCAAGTTTAATATATACCATGTCATAGCAGCTCCTCTTCTAGGTATAAACATAAAAGATATGAAAGCATGTGATCATAAGAAAAGGCAGATACAAAAATGTTCTCAACAGGGTATATCCATGAACAAAAAAGTAGATAATAGGGCGCCTGGGTGGCTCAGTGGGTTAAAGCCGCTGCCTTCGGCTCAGGTCATGATCCCAGGGTCCTGGGATCGAGGCCCACATCGGGCTCTCTGCTCGGCAGGGATCCTGCTTCCTCCTCTCTCCTCTCTCTCTGCCTGCCTCTCTGCCTACTTGTGATCTCTCTCTCTGTGTCAAATAAATAAATAAAATATTTAAAAAAAAAAAAAAAGTAGATAATAAACCAAACAGAATATTCTTCTCAGCAATTACAAAGGAACAAACTATATATGCAAATCATAGATGATTCTTTTAAAAAATTATGTTAAATAAAATAATACAGAAATAAAAATATATACTCCATTATTTTGTTTATGAAGAATTCTATAAAAAGCAAGATTTAACTATGGTAATAAAAATCAAAGTAGTGTTTGCTGCAGGAGAGATCTGAGCATTGACTGGGTAGAGGCACAAATGTGATTTCTGGGGTAATGGAAACACTCTGTTTTTTGATTAAGGTTTTTGTTATATGGACATATATATTTCTCAATATTCATCAGGATATATCCTCAAAATCAATGCATTCTACTATAAATAAATTACACCTTTATTTAAAAATTCCAAAGGGTTACTTGGATGAAGGACAAAAGGACAGACATACAAATCCCAAAGAACAAGACTATTTCTTTTAAAAATATCCAGAACTAGGGGCACCTGGGTGACTTGCTTGAGTGTCTGCCTTCGGCTCAGGTCATGATCCCAGAGTTTTGGATTGACCACCGCATCAGGCTCCCTGACTGGAGGGAATCTACTTCTCTCTCTCCCTCTGCCTCTCGCCCTGGCTTGTGCTCTCTCTCACTCGCTCACTCTCTCTCTCAAATAAATAAGACCTTTAAAAAATGAAAAAAATAAAATTAAAATGTCCCGAACTAGTCAAATAGTATTCTTTTTTATTTTTAAGATTTATTTACTTATTTGAGAGAGAGAGAGAGAGAGAGAGTGTGTGGAGCAAAGGGAGAGGGAGAGAGAGAAACTCAAGCAGACTCCCCACCCAGTGTGGAGCCCCACAAGAGGCTCCATCCCACAACACTAAGATAATGACCTAAGCTGAAACCAAGAGTTGGAGACACTCAACTGAGCCACCCAGGCACCCCAAATTGCATTCTTTTTTAGGTGTACCCCAGCCTTCTTGTTCAAGCTAATTTGGAAAAAGATAAACAGTAGATTGACAAATTGTGAGAAGGCAATTTTTTTTAAGTAGAAATAAAGAGATATTCTTCTATTTTGCCTTCCGGCAAACTCACCCAAACCACACATTTGTTATTATAAGGCTTTCCCTTGTGGGTCCTGGGTCCACTGCAGTTCCCAAGTGGCGGAAAAAAACTTTTTTTAAGAACTTAGTGTCAATATCACTCAATCTCTGATCCCAGTTTGGGTTGGTTGGTATTTGTATTCTGCCTATTTGTCTATGACCAATATGACCCTATTCCCCATCTCGTCCCCTCTGTATCTAAAAGTTTACCTGATTTCTAAGTGACTACGTTGACCTTCCCTACCTGGGGCTCGAGTTTCATCACGAAATTTTCTCCACATTTACTATGAGTTTGCCATGTACCAGACACTATATGATAAGCACAGGATTTATTGCAGAGAAAAAAGCCATACAGTATTTTCTACTCCTTTTATGTAACTAGACTGTGCCTTTGAATGAAGTGAGTGGTTATCCATTTGAGTAATTCATTATACATCACAGGCACATAAAAAAAAAGATGCAGTGCCTCCTAATGGAAAGAAAATTGCACAAAGTTAGCATTTATTTAAATATCCATAGAATAAAAAGGAAGGAAGGGAGGGTGGGAGGGAGGGGAAGAAAGGGATGATTGTTACCTATAATTGTTAGCTGGACATTCACAAGATCTTAACTTTGTCAGTAATTCAGAGTTTAAATTTTTACCCTACAAAAATGACCAGGTTTATACTACAAGTACAGAGAACATACAGCCAGTTACATATTAAAGGCATTCATTTAGACGTACTTTAAAAATCATTATTATAGATACCTTTTCAAAATTTTACAGAAACTATTTTTACGTGGAATCTAAATGTCTTTTAACATGCAGTGTGCAATGTATTAGTTGGGTAGGTTAGGCTGGAGTAACAAATGGACCCAGAAATGTAGTGAGTCAACAAAATAAACACTCAATTCTCACACATTGAACAGTCTAGACTGGTTCCATGCATGGACAATGGGCCTGGGAGGAGTCTAAGTTATTTTATTTCATGGATCAGAGTGGGGAAAATAACCTGTCATGTCCATGCATGTTCTTTATGATACACAGTACTTTGTCCCACATTCCATGGACTAGAGTTCAGTCATATGGCTTGTCATAGATTGAGACATGGAGACTAGCAAGAGGAACAGAAAATTGAGTTTGGTGACCAGCTTATCAGTCTCCTGGTCTAGGAGTTCCCTAGAGATAATGAAGGTCATAAAATTCCCCTACTGTTTGTTACCACTGCTTTTTAAATTATGCATTTACTTAGTACATATCATCTCAGACAAGATTTTTCTAAACCTGTCAGAATTGATTCAACATAAATTTACTTTTATTGAAAGACTACAATAGATATTTCTTTTACAACACATGTACTTTCCAACCCTTTTTATAACAAAAGTATCTTGTTTTTTTCCCTTGTTAAAAAGCAGAGACGTGGCTTTTTCTAAATAGTTCTTTTGCATTATCACTAAGTGAAAATAATTTAAATATCCTCAAACCACTTTAACAATGAACCAGATACATCAACTTAAACTCACATGTGTATAAAATAGGACTGCATTTTATACCTGTTTTGGGGGGTTTTTTTCTCTCCTTAGTCTCTAGCACTAGACCATACCCATAGTGACTATTCCTAAGTGTTTGATGAACAGGTTAGAGTTGCTTTGCCTTAAAAAAACAAGACAAGCTATGTTGATGTCTTTTATCAGTTATTTTACAGAATAAATTTGCTTAGAAAATTTGTGGATCTTCCCCAAGGATGACCCAATGTTACTTTTCTTACACAATCCCTTTATTGCTTGTCGTCTATAATTGTAGAATATCACACTTGGTACTATGAGGATTAGAAATATGTTCATGACACTGGTCCTTAACCTCAAGGAGTTCACTGTGAAAATGTAGAGTCTATGACCATGGATTAGCAGTAGACTGAGCTATTGAGAAAGTGTGCAAATGATAGGATTATTTTTAAATAAAACTATAAACTACCTGTCTTTAAATGTTTAATCATTGGCTTCCCTGAAAGTCTCATAATAAAACCAGTTGACCTGTGAACATCTCCTTAAGATCCTTGATTTTCAGTACCATAATTTGCTGTTTCAAGCATACTTTTAAGATACATTCCCCTGACTCTTTTCCTGGTTGTACTATTATGATGGCTAAACTTACAAACCCATTCATCTCAATTATTGCATTAACTTTAAACATATTAGGGTAAGCATATCTAATAGAGTTATCTAAAAGACTCAATTAATGAAGCAGTAGTTCACAGGAAAGCTTTTGAAAGTATTTCTCATTTCTTAAAGTGCTCATTGACTTCAATGAGAGGGAAAGAAAATTGACTTACAAGACTGGCAGTCACTCAACCTTAGTGGTATTCCATTAGCAGTGAGACACACGTGTGTGTCTTCTCAATAGCTTAGTCACTTCGCAGATCCTCTAGAAGCCAAATTATGATCTGTTTGTTGACCTTAGATGTTAATAATGATTGATAAAAGTACCCCTTGTCTAGCCACAGATGCAACTGAAAACTCATACCATATGGTAGATTATACGTGGCTGCAAATTTTGGGTTATTTTCCCCATCAAGATGTGGAGTCCAGTTTCCTTCCCCATGAATCTGGACTGCCCCTGTGATGCACTTGACTGATAAAACACAGAAGACCCAAATAACACTGCATGATTTCCAAGGCTGGGTCATATGAATCATAATATCTCTTGCTCGGTTCTTTTGGAAATCTACCTGTCATGTTGTAGATTCCCAGGTCACAAGGTGAGCCCTTGTGCAGACATGCCATTGAATAGCTACAGCTGAGCTCTCAGCCTAAAGCCAGCGTCAAATTTCAGTCATGTGGGGGCACCTGGGTGGCTCAGTGGGTTGGGCCTCTGCCTTCAGCTCAGGTCATAATCTCAGGGTCCTGGGATCGAGTCCTGCATCAGTCCCCACTGAGCAGGGAGCCCGCTTCCCCCTCTCTCTCTCTCTCTGCCTGCCTCTCTGCCTACTTGTGATCTATCAAATAAACAAATAAAAATCTTAAAAAATAAAAAACAACAAATTTCAGTCATGTGAAGGAGTCATTAGACATGTAACCAGTCAAGGCTTCAGCTGACTTCAACTTCATCTGCCACATGAGAGACCCAGGTGAGAACCACAGAGCTGAGCTCAGTAGTGTACAAAACTGGAAGAGGTAATAACTGAAGCCAGTAAGTTTTTCACACATCAATACATAACCAAAACCAATGAACTCAGAAACCAGTAAACTTAGACACGTAAGCATAGCCAAGTCACAGTTTTCCTTTTTTCCAAGTTTTATTATTATTATATAAGTGACATACAGCACCATATAAGTTTATTTCTGTTCTTTTTTCTGACCTCTGTGATAAAAGCAAAATCACTAATGTATAATTTTATATGACTGGGAATGTAAAGATGCGAATGATCTTTAATTTGCTTCATTTATGTTTGGATTCTGCTTTATAAAGTAGATTTGCATACAGGTGCTTACAAATTTGGAACTTTATTTTTAAGAATGAAAAACTAAAAACATTTATTTTTAATGACTAATTTAAAGTTTATAGATAAAATTGAGTTTATTATAAGTTTTATCTAACTGCACCCTAGATATAAACAGGTACACTCCTTTCTCCAAGATCTAGACAAGAGTGACTCAGATCCACATTTATTGATCAGAAAAAATCCAATGCCTTCCCCCAAATTTCTGTGAAGTAACTAGGCTGAAGGAGGATAGCCTTTATCTTCTCAAGGATAAGCTCTGGTTTTAAGATTCCATCTCTGCTGAATTTACTCGATTTCAACATCTTTTTCATCTATAGGTTACTACAAGTCCTATAGATGTTAACCCAGTCCAGTTCCTTAATTTCCTTCCAGAAAACATATAAATGCTTCACTAAGAACTTAAGTGAGAGACACTTACCAAAAATAAACTCAATAACAGGTATGCGTGTTCTTTAATAAAAATTAAAAGAACAAACAAAAGTTAGCTCTCGATGATTCTATGAAGTGGCATTTATCACTCTTGCTCTCATTCTACTAGTCAGACCGAGTCACAGGATTAATCTTGATGCCACTGGAGCAGGAATGTGTTCTCCTGCCTCAGGAAAGCCCTGCAAATCTTCTGGCAATGGGGAAGGATAACAGTCTCTTAAAGTTAGTGAATTAGTCATGGTGATCTCTGGGGGAAGAGCATTCAGGTAGAGGGGGTAGTAAGAAGAATGTTTCTGATGAAAAATTAAGCTTGATACATGCATTTGAGAGACATCAAGATAAGTATCTCTGTATCAAAGTGAACACTAGCAATAATGAAACGAAATGAGATCAGAGAAGTAGGTAGTCAGGATTATGTAGGCCATAGCCAAGACTTGAAATATTATTCTAAATGTTCTGGAGAGCCGCAAGGGGATTTGGAAAAAGTGGCATAATCTGATTTACGTTTTCAAAGAATCATACTGCCTTCCATGTGGAACAGTAATTCTGGTGCTCTGCAAGGGAAGACCAGAAAACCAACCAGGAGACTTTTGCAGTAGCTCAAGTGAGAAAGGAGAACAACACTGCCATTGGGGATTGTGATGCAGCAGAGAAGGTAGAGAGAAGCATTTGTGTTATGGAACTATTGTCATAGAAATGACAAGGAGTTTTTGGTGAACTAGATGTTGCATGTGAAGGAGGAATTAAGGTACCATTTCCCAGAAAAATCTCAGGGAACAGCACATATGGAAAAAGGCAGAGATTAAATGTATTAAATTTGAAATGCCTATTTGAAGACTGGAGAAGCTCAGTCTGTAGCAGGACACATGTATTTTGGACTCAAGAGAGATACAAAATATAGTCATATTAGAAAATGGATTGTATGTAACATCACGGGATTAGATGAGAGTACAGGGTCAGTATAGATAAGAAGAGAAGTCTAACACGTGTTCACTAGGGCACTATAATACAGTTAACAGAATGAGAAAGAATAAATGAAGGAGGGTGAAAAGGAACAGCAATGCATTTAAAAAAGAAAACGAACCAAGGAAGCAGTTGTCCTAGATTAAAATGTCTCAAGAAAGACAGTAAGAGTTTTTGCAGGCCACTGAGACACCCAGTGAGGTGGCAACTTACAATTATATATTATATTTAGAAATCTGTAACCAAGATAAAATTAGTAGGGATCTCGAAGTGATAGGGATGAAAATCTTGTTAAAGTAATCTAAGAAAGATTGGGAGGTGAGGACATATAAGCATAGCCATATCGTAGTTTTTCTTTTTTCCAAGTTTTATTACAATAAAAGTGACACACAGCACCCTATAAATTTAACGTGTCCAGCATAATGACTCTACTTCAATGTATTTTGTAACAGGGGTGCAGATATCTCTTCAATATAGTGTTTCCTTTATCTTGGTATCAATTTTGTTTGTCTTTCAAACAATTAACTACTAGCTTTGTTAATAGTCATATCATTTTTAAAGGACATTTTTTTTAAAGGGGAGAAGACACTAGATGGGTATAGAAAATGCCACAAGTTTTATGTTTTGCTTTCTTTTTTATTCTAGACATATCATAGCAGTTCTGAATTTACTCATCAGTGCTCATTCACATCAGTAGTGTCAACTCATTCATTCTGTGATTAAGCAGCAAATGAGTTGTCCCCTTCCTTATACTTGTCTCATTTTGCCAATGACTCAACAAATCATTCACAACTTGACAGGATTCCCTGCCAAAACAGTAACCAAGAAAAGTAGCCATAATTATTTCCAGCCACTGAAGGCATTGAGCTTCTGTTGCTTAAACTTCCAAAGTCCTTGCTAACAACTTATCCTACACCAGGGCATGAGCTGTTCAGTTAGCTGCATGCAACAAGTGTCAGAAGACAGGGGAGGATTTACAAGACAGACAAGCTCTCAGAAGAGAAAGTAGCATGAAAGGCAGCGATCCAAACATGCTGAGAGACTATTAATAATTTGTGTTTTGGCCTTTTTTAGTTCACCCATTCTATAGGTTATCAACTTTATTAATATTTTCCCAAAAATTGGGCGCCTGGGTGGCTCAGTGGGTTAAAGCCTCTGCTTTTGGCTCAGGTCATGATCTCAGGGTCCTGGGATCGAGGCCCACATCGGGCTCCCTGCTCAGCGGGGAGCCTGCTTCCCCCTCTCTCTCTCTCTCTGCCTGCCTCTCTGCCTCCTTGTGATCTCTCTCCCTTTGTGAAATAAAAAAAAAAATATATTTCCCCAAAAATCAAATTTTGTGTCTGTTAATTGTGTCCATTGTTTTTTTATTTTATTATTTTCTTCTTTTATTACTTTTCTGCTGTCTACTTAATTTACTGTTGTTTATCAAATTTCTAATAGTGGAAATACACATTATTGATTAAAACAATACGTACATAAAATTATAAGTTTCTTACAAAACGCTGATTTTGCTGTAGTCCAAAAATTCTATTTTATTTTCATTACCATTTAGATCATGATTACCTGAGATTTTCTTCTTCGTCACATGGGTTTCTAAGATTTCTAAGATGTTTATTGTTTTTTTTCTAATATTTGAGATTCTCCAGATATGCTATTGTTATGGATTTCTACTTAAATTTTGTTGTGATGAGAGGACATATTGTAAGAGTTCAACATGATGTACCCTTATACTTTCTTTTCTTTTTTAAAAAGATTTTATTTATGTATTTGACAGAGAGAGAGAGTACAAACAAGGAGAGCGTCAGACAGAGGGAGATGCAGGCTTCCCGCTGAGCGGGGAGCCCAATGCGGGGCTCTACCCCAGGACCCTAGCATCAGGACCTGAGCTGAAGGCAGATGCTTAACAAAATGAGCCACCCAGGTACCCCCTCCTATATTTTCTCTAAACATTTTTATAGTTTAACCCCTCACGTTTAGGTTTGTTTTTTTTTTTTATCTATTTTGAATTTATTTTTGTGTATGTTGTGAGAAAGGAGTTCGACTTCATTATTTGCAATATAGATATCTAGTTTTCCCAGCATCATTTGCTGAAAAGACTACTTTTCCAACATTGGATAGTTGGAACCCTTATCAAAGATTAACTGACCTCAAATATGTGTTTACCTCAATGCTATTTCATTAATCTATATTTGTATCCTCATTTCAGTAACTCACTGTCTTGATTACTGATTACTGTAGCATTTTAGTAAGTTTGCTATCAGAAGGTTGAATCCTCCAACATTTCCTTCTTTTTCCAGATTACTATGGCTATTTTGAGTTCCTTGTATTTTTTAAGAGTTATATTGAATCTATAGACTAATCAGGGGACTAATATCATGATAATAATATTAAGTCACCCCATCCATGAATATGGAATGTCTTTCCATTTATTTTTACCATCTTTAATTTTTTAATGGTATTTTGTACATTTCAACATGTAAGCCTTCACATCTTTTCTTTTTTAATATTTTTATTTATTTATTAACTTGACAGAGAGTGAGATCACAAGTAGGCAGAGAGACAGGCAGAAAGAGAGGAGGAAGCAGGCTCCCCACTGAGCAGGGAGCCTGATGCGGGCCTCGATCCCAGGACCCTGAGATCATGGCCTGAGCGGAAGGCAGAGGCTTTAACCCACTGAGCCACCCAGGCACCCAAAGCCTTCACATCTTTTGTTAAATTCATCTCTAAGTATTTTAGTCTATTTCATGCTATTACTAATGGATTTTCTCTTAAGTTGATTTAATTTTTTAGTAATCTCTGCATTCAAATGTGGAGCTTCAACTCACAACCTCAAGATCAAGTGTCACATATTCTTCCAACTGAGCTAGCCAGGTGCCCTTTTTAAATTTCATTTTCTATTTTTTTCTTAAGATTTTATTTATCCATTTGAGAGAGAGACAAAGACAGAGAGCACAAGCAGGAGAGACAGAGGAAGAAAGAGAACCAGACTCCCTACTGAGCCAGGAGCCCAATGCAGGGCTTGATCCCAGGACCCTGAGATCATGACCTGAGCTAAAAGCAGATGCTTAACCATCTGAGCGACCCAGGCACTCTTAATTTCATTTTCTATTATTTGATGATATCTAGAAACACAATTTATTTGGGGGGTGTACTGTTCATGTATCCTGCAAACTTTCAGAACTCATTTATTAGTTTCTAATATTGTGTGTGTGTGTGTGTGTGTGTGTGTGTGTGTGTGTGTGTGTGTGTTCCTCAGGAACTTCTGTGTAAGATAATGGCAGCCACAAATAGAGCTGTGCTTTTTTCCTTTTCCATCTGAGTACCACTTATTTCATTTTCTTGCCTAACTGCCATGGCTAAAATTTTCAGTATGACGGTGGACAGAGGTTGCAGAAGAAGACATCCTTGTCTTGTTCCTTACCTTAAGGAAACGGCATTCAGTCTCTTACCATAAATTCAATGTTATCTTTGGGTTTTATGCAGATACCACATATCAGATTAAGGAAGTCAACTCTAAGTTGAGGTTGATTTTTTTTTATTATTATTACAAAATGCTGTTGAATTTGTCAAATGACTGTTCTGCATCTATTGAGATGATCAGGTTTTTTTTTCTTTTTATGTTAATATGGTATATTACCTTGATCAATTTTCAGATATTTAAACGAGGCTTGTATTTATGGATTAAATCCCGCCTGGTTAGGGTGTATAATCCTTTTTGCATATTCTTGGGTTTGGTTTGGTGATATTTTGTTGAGGATTTTTGCCTATATGTTAATAAGAGATATTGATATGTTGGGGTTTATTTCTGGAGATATTTTTGTCTAGTCTTGGTATCAAAGTAATACGGGATTCACAGAATGATGGGGAAATGTTCCTTCCTCTTTCATTCTTCGGAAATTGTTGTAAAGGACTAAAAATAAGTCTTTCTTAAACATATGGCAGAAATCACTATAGAAGCCATTTGATCTTGGCTTTTTCTGCGTCGTAAGTTTTTAATTACCATTTCAATTTCTTTTATTATTACAGGTCTACCATGATCTTCTATTTCTTCTTCATTCAGAGTCTGTAATTTGTTACATACTAGGAATTTGTCCATTTGATCTAGGTTTTCTAATTATTTAACATATAGTTGATCATAGCATTCTCTTATAATCCTTTTTTATTTCTGTAAGGTTGCTAGAACTCTTCCCTCATTCACTGCTTATTTTAATAAAATGAGACTTCTCTTTTTTTTCTTGGACAACCTAGCTAAATTTTAAGAACCAACTTTTTGTTTTTGTTGATATTCCCTATTGTTTTGCTATTTTTTATAGCCTACTTTTTCTCTAGTAATAATTTTTCTCTTAAGGTTTATCTTCATGAGATGATTATAAATATTCTCTCTTTTGATTACTGTTTTATATCATTTTACTTTAATCTATTTGTGTCTTTGAGTCTAAAATACATTTCTTACAGACAACATATAGGTGAATCATATATCTTTATCATTCTTCCAATCTCTATATTTTAATTGGAATGCTTGATCCAGTGATTTTTAATATAATTACTGATAAGGCAGGATGCATATTTGTCATCTTGCTATTTGTTTAACAACATATCTTACATATTTTTTCTCTTCTTTCATTACTTATTTATTTTGTTAGCTAAAATTTTCTAGTGTACCATTTTATTTTTTTGTTTATTTATTAATTTTTTTTAGTAATCTCTACACCGAATGTGGGGCTCAAACTCACAACCCCAATATCAAGAGTCACACACTCTTCAGACTGAGCTAGCCAGGTACCCATCTAGAATATCAATGTAAATCTCTGTAAATTGTTTCTTTAACTGATGATTTTTGAATTATGTTTTTAGTGATTTGCTTGGGAATTATAGTTAAAACCTTGATATAATCTGCTTCATTTTAACACCAGGTTAATTTCCATAACATAAAAAGATTTGCTCCAACATAGATCTGTTCCCTCCCCATCCCTGGAGCTATTATTTTCGTATACATTACCTGTTTATGCATTATAAGCCCATTATCCTTAAATTAGGCAGAAGAAGACAAATGTTACAATAAAAATACATTGGTATTGTATTTTACATTTATCCACATAGTTATCTTTACTGGTGTTCTTTATTTTCCTGTGGAGATTTGAGTCACTGTTGAGTATTCTCTCATTTCAGACTGAAAAATTCCCTTTAGTAATTTTTTTTGAGCTGTTCAGATTCTCTTAGTTTTTGTTTATCTGGGAATGTCTTAATTTTCCCTCATGTTGGGGAAATTTTCCTCATTTGGGGAGTCCATTTTTATGAGTACTTTAAAAATCTCATTCCAATACCTTCTGATTTCCATGCTTCTGATGATAAGTCATCTGATGATAAGTCATCATAGGAAAGACCATACAACATGAGTTGTTTTTCCATTGCTACAGTCAAGAGTCTCTCTTTGTTGTTTTTGTTGTTGTTATGTTTTGTTTTTGTTTTGTTTTGTTTTGTATTTCAACAGTTTTTTTATGATGTGTCAAGCTATAGACCTCTTTATGTTTATCCTACTTGGAGCTTGCCAAATTCCTTGGATTTGTCATCATGATTGTCATAAATCTGGCAAGTTTTCAGTCATTATTTCTTCAAATATTCTTCTTTCCCTTTGTCTCTCTCCATTCCGTCTGGGACCTACATTATGTGTACATTGGCATGCTTGATGATGACCACAGGTCTCTGAAGTTCTGTTAATTTTTCTTCATTCTTTTCTCTTTCTGCTCATTAGTCTGGATAATCTCAAGGTCCTATCTTTACTTTCACCAATTTTTTTCTTCTGATTTTTTTCTTCACCTCTAATATGTTCTTGCTCTCCTCTAGTAAATTCTTCATTTCAATTACTTGACTTGTAAAACCCAGGGGGCACCTGGCTGGCTCAGTCGGTAGAGCATGAGCCTCTTGATCTTGGTGTTGTGAGTTCAAGCCCCATGTTGGATGTAGAGATTACTTAAAAATGAACTCTTTTTTTAAAAAAAAATTAAAAAGTAAATAAATAAAACCACAAACTTATCTTTGGTTGTCTTGTTCTATGTAATTTCTTTCCCTTTGTTGATATTTTCTACTTAATGAGATCTCACTCACATATTTTCCTTTCATTCTTCAGATACAGTTTCCTTTATTTTTAAGATATTTTTAATAACTTACTTAAAGTCTTTGTTTAGTAAATCCCACCTCTGTGCCCCTCAGGAACAGTTTCTATTAGCTGCTTTTTTTTGCCTGTGTTTAGCCACAGTTTTCTTTATCTTCGCATTTCACGTAATTTTTGTGTGTGTGTGAAATTGGATTTTTAAAAAAATATGTGACAACTCTTGAAATCGGATTCTTCCCACCCTCCCATTGTTGTTGCTACAGTTTGTTATTGTTGTTTTTGTTGTTATTGTTAGCTTGTTTAGTGACTTTGCTAAGTCTCTTACTATGTGTTGGGTTCAGTCACTGGCATTCATGTTATGTATTTTATTCTTAAGTTCTCTGAAATTGCATTATTTTATCTACAGCAGAGCTTGTTTTCTTCTATGGGAATATCCCAAGCCTGATTTTTGAAAGATCCTTTAGACAAGTTTTGCATTTCTTTCTACCAGGTGCACCAAAGTTGCCACAGATATTGAACAATTTACACTCACTTTTGATTTTAGAGAATCCTGACACATGGTTAGCCTACATTTATTCTAAATCTACATAAAACACATGATTCCATTTTTTTACAACCAATACTCAAGCAGCTTGCTAATTTCCTGGACTAAATAATAGCTTTGTTCTATTGTAGGTACAGTACCCAGAGTGTCTCACATTAAAACAGGGTCACAAGTAAATTCCAACCTAACAAATACGTAAGATTTTGTCTTTTTTTCTGGCTCCTGGTCAGATTACCTCTACCTCTTCCTCAGGCCTTTATAACCACACTACCTCATCTATTACTGTTCTGGCTTTCATTTTCTGCCCCCCAACCCATGTCACCTAGGAACTTCCTACCCTTATTTTTTTTGTGGTTATAATTTACCCAGTGCTTCCAGGTATTTTAAGTAGGAGTTTTAGCTCTGTCTACCAATCTGCATCCACTGTACATTCTCTCAACATAACTTTTAAGTTAATTATTGCTGCTCTGTGAGGAATGGACGAGAGCAAGGTAAAAGTGAAATTTGTACCTCTAGAAATATCCTTCAATACAAATGAATGGTTAAATAATTCATCAGTTACATCTTTTTATGCACTGTTACATTCAAGGCAATGAACTTATTATTTTCTGAGTCCTCTGGCACTTAATACCAAAAAAAAAAAAAAGTAAAGGTATATGTCCCCAGGTTTTAGCCAAATTTCGTAACAGCCAATTTAATCATATTTTAACTGTTCTTTTTATTTCCTGGATTTGAAATAAGGCACTGCTTCACTGGCAACATGACAGATGACTGGACTGACTAGAGCAGTGTATCCATTATTAAATTAACTTTCCTCAGTAATCAACTTCTTAAAACACTCCTGAGAGGATAAAAATTGTAAAAGTTGACGTGTATTCCAATAAAAAAAATACAAATATAAGAGGGACTTTGTAAAAAATTGCTACCTTGGCCAATAGCAATTTAATAGGTTTGTTAGAGAGGGAGCTGTCCTCATGTTTCTGGGCTGCGGGGAGACATCAAAGATATTATTTCTGAAAGCCAATTTATCTTCTCTCCGTGTCTGTTATTTCAAAGAATCATGTCCTTCATTCTCATGTTGCTGCGCTATCTTTCCCTAGCAGGGAATATCCTTCAGAGATAATATGAAGTCCACCTACTTGAGATAGTCAAAAATGTTTTGTTTTTATTTTTTGTAGCATGGGGGGAAAGTTCAGAATTTGAATACATATAGGTGACAAGTTTTCATATGTTATCCAGTGCAGGGAGTTACAGATAAGTGATAGTGAAGTTGCATGGACATTTAGCATAGTAATCCCAGGTTAAAGGAAAATATCTGGTAAAGGAACTAAACACATACCATTGAGATTTTTGATACAGCCATGATTTTCTATCAGTCCTTGTGAGTACAGCTTAGGATTGAGAATAATCATGCATAACAAAGATGTAATATCATATCTCCCACAGATAAGAGAACAAAACTCACCAGGTAAATTTGAAATCAAGCCTTTGTTATCTTATCTTAGGTATGAAGGCTGGGTTTATATTTAAATTCAGGAAAAAAATTAATTACCCAGGAATTATTATTAGTTCCTCCCAGAATAGTGAAGGTAAGAATATCCTCCTGTAACTACAGTATTTAATAGTGTAGTAGTAGTAGTAAAACTACATTAATACGCTGAACCTACAGGCAATATCTTGCCCAAACTGATGGACCCTATAATACTAGATACAGACCAAGAAAAAGAGCATTCCTTAATTATTAGTTCATTAGCTGAAACTCAAGTTGGTTTCACCAGTATTCTTGCTACAGACTGAATGTTTATATCCTCTTAAAATTCATATGTTAAATCCTAACTCCCAATGTGATGGTATTTGATCATTTCCCTTTGGGAAGTGATGAAGTCATGAATGTGAAACCCTCATGGTAGGTATTAATGCTCTTATAAAAGATGCCCCACAGGGGCACTTGGGTGGCACAGTTGGGTAAAGTGTCTGACTCTTGTTTTCAGTTCGGGTCATGATCTCAGGGTCCTGGGGTCAAGACCCTAGTCAGGCTCTGTGCTCAGCAGGGACTCTGCTTGGGATTCTCTCTCCCTCTGCCCCTGCCTCTCTCTCTCTTTCTCTCTCTCTCTCTTTCTCTCTCTCTCTCTTTCTGTCTCTAAAATAAATAAATAGGGTGCTGGTGGCTCAGCTGGTTAAGCATCTGCCATGGGCTCAGGTCATGATCCCAGGATCCGATGTCAGGTTCCCTGCTCAGTGGGAAGTCTGCTTCTCCCTCTCTCCCTGTTCATTCTCTCTCTCTCTCTCTCTAGGGGTGTCTGGGTGGCTCGGTCAGTTAAGCATTCTCTTTCTTTCTTTCAAATAAATAAATAAAAATCTTAAAATAAATAAATACATCTTAAAAAATTTTTAAAAAGATGCCCCACAGAACTTTTCTACCCCCTTCCACCATATGAGGACACATACAGGAACTTAAAATATCATAATGAACATATCCAAGTATTAAGATGAGTGAAAAGTTCTGAAACTTGGCCAACATGTTACTAAGAGAACTAGTACTCAACAACAACAACAAAAAGTGTTCAATACGGGACAGGTGGGGAGCAGTGATTAGGACAAATAAAACTTTTTCTTGTTCATACTTCATTATATGGAGATTTCTCAATAAATGATTAAAAGTTAAACATATTCTGATGCTAGAGTGTGATAGAGGGGCTGTTCAGAATCTTATAGGTCCACATGCGACCCCAGGAAGGGACAGATTTCACACTTTGGTTTGAGTTGTTATCAAGAAAACAGGGAGTTTTATTTCATTTTATTACCTTAACTAAATATTACGCAAGCAAAATAAGCTTCGGTGTGCTATGAAGGGTCATTTAAGTTACTGATATTCTCTCCTACTTCATCAACCAAGGAAACATTTCATAATCATTTCTCCATTTCCTTTCCAAAATACTTGATATGACCATACTACAATAAAGCAAAAAGAAAAAAAAAAAGAAATTCTCAGATGATTTATGGAATGAATCGCAGTATTTTATTTTCATTCCTCATTCTTTTTTTCACCTTGGATGTAAGTACTGATTTTAATGGATTTTTTTGGCTTATGAATCACAGGAAGGACATAGCTAAAAGGACTCTCTATTTTATTATAAAATATTAAAAAGCCAGTTAAAAGCCAGACTTGATCACTTATTTATTTATTTGCTGAACAAACATTTATTCACAAACTCCTATGTATACTCTACTAGACCGTGAGACCTTCAATGAATGAGAAGATGTTATATAATAAATTACTACAAATTTAGTAGATTAAGGAGGAAAAAATTTACATTTCACAGGTCCTGTGGGTCATGAGGGTGGGTGCCAGTTAACTGGTTTCTCTGCTCAGGATCCCACCAGGCTGAAATCAACATGTCAATGGGGACTGTGTTCTCCCTTGAGGCTCCTGGGTTGTTGTCAGAATTCAGTTCCTTGGGATTGTAGGACAATGTTTTCCATTCTCCTGCTGGCTGCTGGCCAGGGTCACCCTTTGCTCTTGGAAGCCACCCTCTGGTCCTAAATCTTATGGCCCCTCCTCTCACATGAGAGCTCATTTTTCGAAGGCACTGTATGTAGATGCTTATGAAGGTTCGCTTATTATCCCCAAAACAACACTAGGAATTGCTACTATCCCCATTTTGCTGATAAGGAAACTGAGACACAGCACAATTGAGTGACTAGACTCAGGTCACATGACCAGACAGGTTTTAGAGTTGAGATCTGTATATAGATTGTCTTACAGTCTGGCTCCAAAGTCCTTTTTTTAAAGATTTGGGTTTCTTAAATTTTAGGGTAATATTTAATGTTTTATAAGTTTTATAATGTTCAATAAAGATGAATATATTCATCACATTCTGTATTTATTTCCTTCTTTAAAATTCTAGGTCAGGTCCTTGCCCAGCTTTCTGTTGTTATTTATTAGACCTATTAGTAACAAAGGGAATTAGAAACTATGCTCCTATTGTGTTATATCTCTTTTCAGTTTGTTAAGCCATTTTTCTTTTTTTTTTAAGGTTTTATTTATTTATTGAGAGAGAGAGAGCACTAACGAGAGAGAGAGCACGAGCAGGGGACAGAGGGAGAGAGAGAAGCAGGCTCCCCACTAACCAGGGAGTCCAACACGGGACTCAATCCCAGGACCCTGGGATCATTAACTGAGCTGAAGGCAGATGCTTAACAACTGAGCCACCCAGGCGCCCCTATTAAAGCTATTTTTCTCCAATATAGTCATTTTAATCTTACTCATCATTCTATTTGGTCATCCAGGTACGGTTCATAGTTATAGTTTCATTTTTAGAATAATTTCTAATTTGGTTATAACTAGACATTAAAACACATACTTCTGCACTTCAATTTCTATTTATGTTATGATAATTATTTTAAAATATGCTATAAAGTGGTATTATGGCCAAATATTCATACCATTAAAACCAAAAAGAGAATTTTATATAAAATGAGTAATATTTCAATACTAAATTCAATATAAAAGTAATCTAATTCAGTTTAGCCATGTAAGGTACATTCCTGAGGAAAAAAAGTTTGGAGGGGCGCCTGGGTGGCTCAGTGGGCTAAAGCCTCTGCTTTCGGCTCAGGTCATGATCTCAGCGTCCTGGGATCGAGGCCCGCATCGGGCTCTCTGCTCGGCAGGGAGCCTGCTTCCTCCTCTCTCTCTCTGCCTGCCTCTCTGCCTCCTTGTGATCTCTCTCCCTCTGTGAAATAAATAAATAAAATCTTAAAAAAAAAAAAAAAAGAAAATACACAAGTACCATCACAGATTCTTAGACTGGTGATTACAGGCTTTTTATTTTCTCCCTAACCGCCCCCACAAACTATCTAATATTTTAGAATCCTTTTAACTTTTCAATGAATTTTTCACATAATGTGTGTACCGAAAAAAATATCTTCAGTTTTCCTTAGCTCGTAGTAAATGTCAAGAAATATATGTACTCACTCATATAAGCATCTGAGATACCTAGCTCTCTCTTAAAGTATCTGCAAATATGAGGAATAATGTTATCAGATTTTTCTGTTACTTTTCTACATTCCCTGAAATAAGTAGTCTGGTTACAGTTATTTTTTAAAGTAAAATGTTATTTCCCAAGAAGGGAAGCATAACAAATCGAGGGAGGTAAATCAGGGGATGTAACAGCTCACGGCAGAATAAAGGATGGAGCAGATCCTACTCCCAAGGTGAAGCCCACGCAGATGGGTGCTTCGTGACAGCCCCTCGGCGTTGACATAAGCTGGCCTAGGTGACAAGCACAAGCAAAGAAGGCAATCGAAAACAACGATGATAAATCAGTCTGACTTCACAGCATCACCAAGTGCCACACCCTGTTAAAGAAGACCATAGCTGGACACATAGGTGGCTCAATCAGTTGAGCATCCGCCTTCGGGTCAGGTCTTGATCCCAGGGTCCTGGGATCGAGCCCCACATTGGGCTTCCTGCTCGGCGGGAAGCCTGCTTCTCCCTCTNTCTGTTAAAGAAGACCATAGCTGGACACCTAGGTGGCTCAATCAGTTGAGCATCCGCCTTCGGGTCAGGTCTTGATCCCAGGGTCCTGGAATCGAGCCCCACATTGGGCTTCCTGCTCGGCGGGAAGCCTGCTTCTCCCTCTCTCACTCCCCCTCCTTGTGTGTCCCTCTCTCACTGTGTTTCTGTCAAATAAATAAATAAAATCTTTAAAAAAAAAAAAAGAAGAGAATCTTCTTAAAGATGCAAAGCATTAGGTAAATATTAGGTAAAGCCATTTTAAATATTTTACATTTATAAGCATATATGCACATGGATATAATTTTATGAAGTACACACATGAGTACACGCCTTTTTCTTTAACTCCCTTTATTACTCCATTTTTTAAAAGATTTTATTTATTCATTTGAGAGGGAGAGAGACAGAGCACAAGCAGGGGGAGGAGAAGCAGACACCCCGCTGAGCTAGAGCCCTCCCTGGGGCTCAATCCCAGGACCTGGAGAACACGACCTGAGCCAAAGGCAGAGACACCCAACCATCTGCACCTCCCAGGTGCCCCTAATACTCCATTTTTATATGTACAAGTGACTCTTTCCCCATCTGTGAAACTGTGTGTGTGTGTGTGTGTGTGTGTGTGTGTGTGTGTTCTGAATCTGGTATTTTTTCTTATGTGGCCTTATTAATTTCTCTATGGATCACTGCCTTTTAATATTAAATAGGTTACCTATATCTGTGCTAAGGTGAGAATAATGATCAGAATATTTAGTGAAATAATGTAAATAAAACAAGTGTTAGTGAAATCACAACTGTTTTTCTTTTCTTTCTTTCTTTTTTTTTTTAAGAGAGAGAGAGAATCTTAAGTAGCCTCCATACTTAGTGCAGAGCCCAACGTGCGGCTCGATCTCACTACCCTGAGAGTGTGACCTGAGCTGAAATCAAGAGTCAGATGCTCGACCAACTGACCCATCCACACGCCCCTTATTTTCCATTTATGTTTTTCCCATCTAACCAGATAGTTAAGAGTAAAACTTCTTTCACAATCAGTATTAATCTCCTCTATCACTGGAAAGAAAAAAATTTCTTTGGATTTAACTGTTTTACAAGAAAAATACTTGGAATACAGTAACCAAATCTCCTGTCTTAAAACTAACATCACCTCAACATGATAACAAATGTTCTAGGAGGACCAAGTAGCAATTACTTATTTGGCCATGACGGTGAAAAATGTTGCAGATTTCAAATTCCCCACATACGTCTTCCTTCATTAAAATTTAGATACTTGAGGGCACGTGGGTGGCTCAGTTGGTTAAGCGACTGCCTTCAGCTCAGGTCATGATCCCAGAGTCCGGGGATTGAGTCCCACATCGGGCTCCTAGCTCCGTGGGGAGTCTGCTTCTCCCTCTGACTTTCTCCCATCTCATGCTCTCTCTCACTCTCTCTCAAATAAATAAATAAAATCTTTAAAAAACAATAAAAATAAAATTTAGATACTTTGTGTCTTAAGTTCCCTGGTATTGTGTGGCTGATGCATGTAAGTCACCCTGACATCTGTTCAGAATCAGTCACCATGCCCACTGGGTCTAACGGGATTCACTCAGGTAGAAAGCAACCAGCCCTCTTAGACAGCATAGAGTAAGATCCTACTTTCCTCTCCTGTCCAACATACAGACCAGAGTTGCTGTGCAGAAGCAGGATATACTATTTCCAAACGCTGTGAAAATGTGTGAGCCTACAAGTTAGAGGAGTCAACCTAGTTTCTCATGGGTAAAACAGATCTTGAAACCATACTCCATGACAAACATTTTTCATGATTCTTTCTGTCATCCACATTCACTGAAAATGATGAGATACGAAAAAAAATCAGATAAAGCAGAAACCAATTAACAGGCAGTTTCCACAGCACCTTGGCCATCCTAATTAAAACAATCTTGCAGACTGGCTAAATAAATCACAAATTATTCACCAGTCTGAAAAACGTGACTGTGATAAAGGTATACATTCCAACGGGCACTTGTCTTAAGTTTCCTTGCGTACAATGATTATCTCATTTGGTAGTGAGTCAACATTAGTGACTTTTAATTTGAGTGACCACCATTACCCTCCTCTCCTCCATTCTCATCCTTTTATTTCTTTTTTTACAAAGACTTTATTTATTTATTTATTTATTTATTTATTTATTTATTTATTTGAGAGAGAGAGAGAGAAAGCATGAGCAGGGGTAGGGGCAGGAGAGGGAGAAGCAGTCTTCCCAATGAGCCCTGAGCCCAACGTGGGACTCGATTCGAGGACCCTGAGATCATGACCTTAGCCGAAGTCAGACACTCAGCTGACTGAGCCACCCAGGCACCCCTCTTCCTTTTATTTCTTATGGATGTTAAGCAGCACCTGTGTTGGCTGCCAACCTATTTTGCCCTACGGACATGGTGCATTATTAATCTTTTTCACAACTCCCCAGTTCAAGTTCCCTTGACTATTCCTTGCAGATTGTTATAGTGATTGAGGCCTCCTAACTTCCACTGTTTAAATGCCTCCACCTGGCCTCTGTTACTCTGGGGCTCTGTCACCCCCATGGTCATTAATGAGCCTAGATCTACTCCACTCTGCCCTGGCCTACAGAGGAGAGCCATCATTTAATCTACTTAGTGATGTTGGTGGTTCTAGATCACGACGGTGTGGCTGACAGCCTCAGTGACCAAGGGAGCTGCTGAGCCCTCTCGTGGGACATAATCTCTGGTGAGTCTTCTGTCCTAAAATTACAGATCCATTTCAGCGTGCCCACTCCCCTCCTCTTCTTGGCTTCCTCCTCAGCTGTTTGCCAGGACAACTCGGGTACTCTACTTCAATGACAGTTAGCCATAAATTTATGCAGGCTTCTGAAACCACCCTGGCAGTGAAACTGCCCCTTCTCCAAGAAAATGCCTCCAAGCCAATGACTTTTTCCTTTTCCAGCATCACATCCCAGTCCAATCCAATTAAGAGTGCTACTCTGGATCATGATGGTACATTCCAGTTAATTCTTGGATTCCTTAAAAAAAAAAAAAAATCTTGGAGTCTCTAGATCTTTTTTCTTTTTTTTTTTTAATCTCTTTCCTCTTGTATCAAGTCTAGAATATCCCTAGCCACATTATTTTATAACTTATGTTATGTTAAGACTATCAGCCTGGCAATGAGGACAGAAGGTAGAAGGACATCTGAGGGGCCACCACTTGCCTGACTTGGAAGATGCTTCTACTACATGTTTTAGTACAACAGAAGTGCTAGCTCTTAGCAGGGAAGAGTGGGCCATCTCTGCAAATCCAGAGTCTGAGAGAGAAGGAATGGACTGCAGAGTCAACATCCTAATAAGCACCCTTTTAAATGCCTCGGTCCAACATTTGAGGGTTCCAGGTTTTCCCACCAAGGCTTTGATCTACATATCATAGACCTGCCTGCTTTGACTGAATGCCCACAAGTCCTCAAAGTTCTTCAAGTCCATAAATTCAGTCTTCAGCTTGTTGCACAACTGTGTCTGCCTCTACAAGTCAAGATAAAGGGCTCTTTGTAAGCCACCAAAAGGGTCTTCGGCCTCACACTCAGCCACAAAGTGTGACCATCCCTCAGTCTTCTTTACCTTTCTGAATGGCATCAATACAAGTTGGCATCGGGGCACCTGGGTGGCTCAGTCAGTTAGGCATCTGCCTTTAGTTCAGATCTTGACCCCAGGGTCCTGGGATCAAGCCCCACATCAGACTCCCTGCTCAGTGGGCAACCTGCTTCTCCCTCTCCCTCTGCCATGCCCCCTGCTTGTGCTCTCTCACTCTCTCTCAAATCAATAAATAAAATCTTTAAAAAAGCAAATACAAGTTAGCATCACACCACTATGTTGTTTCTGTAGGCTATGTTCCCTCACATATTTTTGAAATGTCTGCATGAATATACCAACTACAGCATTGTCCTCCACAGAACATTCTGTCAGATTACCACCAGTGAAAGCTTTAGCAACTGAAAGGCTACCTTGCACCAGGGACTATATGTGCCTCATCTACCAACCAATATGGCATCCTCTTTGCTTGCTGGGTGATGGGCAAACCAGTTCTACATCCTTCCTTACTGTATATTTTCCCAGGTCTCTTCTGGTACCACTTGTATTAGACTGGGCTTTCTGAAAGTAGACTCCAAGTTAGTAAGAAACGTGCAATGATTTTATCCAAGGAAACACTTGTGACAGTAAGTGGAGGCTGGGGGTGCACCTGAGCAAACTATTTCAAATTACAGCATCTGAAACCCTTGATAAACTGTGCTCCCTGTAGTTGGGGGGGGGGTCTATGAGATACATTCTCAGGTATAATAGACCAATAGGTAAGGGAAAGACTGTAGAAATGTGGGACCTATCTGATTTGGGGGCTAGCCCTCAATGGGCATGGCCAACAATCCAAATTGGGACTCTGTGTCCCAAGGACTAGCTCATGTTTGACCTCAACAGGCATCAGTCTTTGAACAAATATCAAAAAGCCGATTGACAGGTGATGTTCTTGGCACTGAAGCAAGAATTGAGACAAAAACCATCACTGTGGAGCTGACTTTTGAAAACTAGTAATCCATGCCTGGATATGTCAATGCTTCTCAAAATTATTCCTTAGACCATGACTGTCAGAATCAGTAAGGCTGTTCACTACAATTTTTGATTCCTGGGTCCCAACTGAGATATATAATATATCAGAATCTGGATAAAGAGGAAAGTACACATTTAAAACTAAGCACTCCCCCTCATTCTATAACTATTATGTGTAATAAAGCAAAAGAATTATTAGCTTGTATAACTGTAGTGGGGAGGGAAAGGGGTACATCTGGTGATTAAAGGGTATATTTGATGAAGCTGGGATCCCCAGATATCCCCCACAGTGGTACCAGGCACTTTGTTCAGGTCTGTATGAGATTCAGAGTTCCCCAACTTTGAGAACAGGGGTTAGCAAGAATCAGTATGTTCTAAGGTCCTCCATCAGGTAAGCTGGGGTTTGAAGAAGTTGAGTGAAAACCAAGGCTGAGACAAATTTGTCCCAGAGTCAGAATAAATTAGAAAACTCGGTGGATATCTTGTTCTATAAATTTCAACCCTGATCACTAAATGCTATATTTAAGAATAATTTCAAGTCCCATTTACTGCTGAGGTAAAGCTATTTGTGTATTTCCCACTCTTATTAGGATTGTTTTACAAAAAAATGATCTGGAATGAGCCAGAAGGGTCTGGGCCTTAGCTGTTCTAGTTTAACAGATCTGAAGAAGGTAAGTGTTGAGAAGTTTATCAGAGTTAAAGGGGATGGCTTCATGGAAGCAGCCAGGTTTAACTAAAGAGGAACAGAAAGAGACACAGAGACAGAGACTGAGAGGAAGAGAGAGGAGGAGTTTTCTCCTAGAAACACTGCCCTTCATTAAACACTCCAAGAATGGCAGAAGTTCAGCACTGATAAGAGGAAGTATTATTAATACCAGCAAATATGCAGTGTTGGGGAAATTATTTTATCCTTGAGACAATGTCCTGCGGCTTTTGAGAGTTTGCAGCTAAGATGATTTATTAACTTGAGGCAAGAAGGAGGCAAGACTCAAGGAACAACAGATACACATAAGGGAAGAGTCATTAGGGAATACCTACTACAAGGCAGATACTTTACATAAGAGAACTTCACACACTTAAACACCCCACAAGGGAAATATTATTACTACCTTTTTCCAGGAGAGGAAATTGAGGCTAGAGAATTAGAGTGGCTTTCCCACGATACCACCACTGATCACTACTGGATGTCGGATAAAAGTACATTTGTCTGCTTGACAAGCCTGTACTCCTTCCAGCTCCTACTGAAGATACTCAGTTTAACCAATCCTAACCCTACTTCACCAGCCTAACTCACGCTTTCCCAGAAACCACCTAAAGGGTCTTGGTCACTTTCTGTCTCCCTCTTTCTCCCTCCTGAATGCCTCCCTCATGCCTCCCTGCAGGCCTGCTCCCCCTCCCACAGCATGGCATGTCCCTTTTTTTGCAATTTGTATGTATAAGAGACTATGTTTGCAATGGCAGTCATGTCCAGATCCATTGGCCTTTCCGTACCTAAATAATAATAAAAACCTATATTTTACAACATGGGCATGTGAGCACGTGTGTATAAAATACATAACTTCAGGTAAATATAGTACCAACTGGCAAACTACGAAGCCACACTCTCAGAAACTGATAAACAGACAAAATGGGCAAACAGAACATCACAACCATTGTGTGTTTTTCTACTACACCTGGAACACTCACCAAATTTTACTATAAGCCAATTCTCAAAAAACAGTCTTAAGTCTCAATAAAATGCAAACAATCAACATAATATAGACTTTTTCCACTTGACCACAACACAACAAAATTAGACATCAATTACCAGAGGATACCTCAAAATGGAATCACATTATGGTATCATAATATATTCCTAATTAATTTTATTAAAGAGGGTGGCATAAAGGAAATTATCTATAAGAGTAATTGTCAATGAAAACACTATATACTGATATTTGTGATGTAGTTCTGAAGTAATTTTTACACCTTGATATATGGTTCTAAATGTACTTACCAAAAAATAAATATTGAAAATACAGAACTGAGCACTCAAATCAAGAACCTAGAGAAAAGAAATGTAGCAACTCTTTCAGTAATAAGATGAAAGAAAAAATAACCCTAAGTTCAAAACATACAAATCAAAGAACCAAAAAGTGGATACAATAACAACATATTGAACATCTGATTTATTGAAAAGATCAGTAAGATGGCCAAACCTCTAGCAAAATGGAAGGAGAAAAAAACAAATTTCAGAAGAGCAAGACATACAAGTAGAGGAGAATAATTTTAGATTCAGGTTAGTAGAACAAGGAAATAATATCGATCAGATATATACTCAATAGCCCAAACCAAATTGATGGGTTTCTGAAAAATGCACAAAACACTGAAGTTGGTGCAAAAAGAAATTAAAACCTTAAAGGGACAGATATCTTTAAAAGTTGAACAATAAGAGTAATAAATAGTTCCTTCCATTCTCTCTCAGAAGACCTTTGGCTAGATGACTTACACCAAAATTTCAAGGAACAGAGAAAGACAAATCTGCTTAATGCATTTTCTAAGGCTTGTACAAACTCTATTGCAAAACCACAATAGTAAACTACAAGAAGTAAACTATAGGTCTGTTTTACTTCAAATTATAATTTAAAAATTATTAATTAAAATATGTTTAAAAAGTTACCCATCATACTCAAGAATTTTTAGCTAAAATAAGTACTGAATTTTATCTGTATTTTATATGCACTGAACAAAACACATGGTATTTTCTTTTCTCGGTTCATGTAGCAAATTACATTTATAAACTGCTGGGTGTATGTTGACCAGGAAATGTTTGCAAAGATCCAAAAGGAGTGATTAAATTTAATCACTCTGTTTTTTTGTGTGTAGAATAGTGATGATTCGGGAGGCACACAGAGGTCCATAAAAGGGAAACCTGAAAAATAAAATATGCAGGATGCATTCAAGGGAAAAGTATACAGCAGAATGAAGGACTGAACTTCATGAATGCACAGCATCACGGAGAGAACTCCAGTACATAGCACTGAGTAATAAAAGTAGAAAACAAAATGAAATACATAGCATAATTCAAAATATGTTAAAATATATAGAGAAATGATATTTCACTATTAAAGGATGCATGCATATCTGACATAATATGTATATTAAGTTCATTACAGTATGTATCACATGCATATTATTGTATAGCAGAGCTCAACACAGCACTGCACAGTTTAGTAGTATAAGGTAGCATGGGAGAGCAAGGATGAAAGTTGGTCCCAGTGAAAACAGACAAAATAAGATAAACAAGGAAAAAATAAAATGGCAAGCCAACATCTTTATACAAACTAATGAAATGGTGTCCTTTGAATTGAGGAGTATGCAAATTCAAATCTATGCACTTGGGGAACACCACAGTTTTAGAATGAAAGTGAAATAGGAAGAATGTCATGTCATGTCAAACTATATTCTATTTCTCTTCTTTTTTTTAAGATTTTATTTATTTATTTGAGAGAGAACATGAGCGAGAGAGTGAGAACATGAGCAGGAGGAGGGGTAGAGGCAGAAGCGACTCCTCACTGAGCAGAGATTCCCAACGTGGGTCTTAATCCCAGGACCTTGGGATCATGACCTGAGCAGGAGACAGCTGCTTCCTTGGCTGAGCCACCCAGGCGCCCTACATAGGGTGATTTTCCACAGACCTTTAAAAGATACATTCTATCTTTAAATGTCTCTTTGTTCAATCTCTACATTATGTTCTACGGAAACTCGAAGTCAAATTCTAAATGTGAATTTAAGTCAACCATTGTGATGGTGAATTTCATGTTGTCAGTTTGGCTACATCTTAATGCCCAGTCATTCCAACACTGATCTAGATGTTGTTGTGAAGGTATTTTGTCAATGTGATTAACACCTACAACCAGGTGACTTTAGGTAATAAAGACTATCCTCAATAATATGGGTGAGTTTCATCCAATCATTTGAAAGGCCTCAAGAGCATAATGGAAATTTCTGTGAGAAAGAAGAAATCCCACCTCTCAGTTGCATCTTCTGCTCCAGCTGCAGTTTCCAGCCTGTTGTCCTGACCTTTGATCTCAGATTTACCTAGCCAGACTCCACGATTACATTCACCAACTCCTTGAAAAAAATCTGCACATGTGTGTGTATGCAATTCTGTTTCTCTGATGGGACCATAACTGATAAAACCTCCAAATGAATATCAAAGACAAAAATCAAAATTATGAACAAAATGATCAATATTTTTTTAAAGATTTATTTATTTGAGAATCTCAGAGAGAGAGAGCACAAACAAGGAAAAGGGTCAGAGGGTGAGGGAGAAGCAAACTCCCCACTGAGCAGGGAGCCCGATGTGGGGCTCAATCCCAGGACCCTGGGATCATGACCTGAGTCCAAGGCAGATGCTTAAGGACTGAGCCACCCAGGCGCCCCCAGTACTTTTAAAACCAATAGTGAATATGTTTTAAAGTAGGACAAATGTGCCAGTTGGCTCAGTTGGTGGAAATGTGACCCTTGATCTCAGGGTCATGAGCTCAAGCCCCACTTTGGCATGGAGCCTACTTAAAAATAATAATAATAGGGCGCCTGGGTGGCTCAGTGGGTTAAAGCCTCTGCCTTCGGCTCAGGTCATGATCCCAGGGTCCTGGGATCGAGGCCCGCATCGGGCTCTCTGCTCAGCAGGGAGCCTGCTTCCTCCTCTCTCCTCTCTCTGCCTGCCTCTCTGCCTACTTGTAATCTTTCTCTCTGTCAAGTAAATAAATAAAATCTTTAAAAATAATAATAATAATAATAATAATAAAGTAGGATAAATCCCAGGAAAACAAGTCGGATCTCTAGACTGTTTTACTCCCTTATGAATCAACTATTTTGAATTTCTGACCTTACTGCAGAAAGGGGGTTTTACGTATGAGTCTATATTAAGAGATTTACCACACTTTATGAATATTCTCTCAATTCATATATGCGTGGGTTCGTTTATGGGTACAAATATTCACAGATACCAGTGTACAAACTAGAAGAGAATTTTAGGTAGATAATTGATAAGGTCAAGAGGGAACAACAACTTGTCATTAACAAAACTTCTCAGTTATGTTTATTCAATTATGAACCGCTAACTTTCACATGAAGCATTTAGTAGACTTTCAGTAAGGACAGCTGATTCATTTTGGCACACACCACGTTCAGATATGCCGAAAACCTTAGTCTTCCTTTGTCATTTCAAAACATTCAGTCAACTACCTCAACAAAACAACCCCCTTTCTACTGCCCCTTGGGGAGATTAAAGCAGCCTGTCAATGGTTTATTCTCTTGAAATGTCAGTTTTCCTGTTTGAATATTCAAGCCACCGTGGAGAATGTCATCAAAAAGAAAAGCCTCAGTTAACCTTGTAAAAAAAAAAAATAGCAGATAATTGATCTTAGAATAATGTCAAGCCTGAATGTGCACATTTCACAGAGTTTCCCTTCCTGGTTCTCTTCTGTGTTTTCCTCTCTCCACCTGTGGCTTTGCCGGCCTGTCTGAATACAGCGGTGTGGCTGGGCTGGGCCGGACTTCTCAGCACTCACTCCACTGCCTGGGCCTTCGGTGTTGTCTGCATCACCTTGATCCTGACCTTGAAGGACAGGGCGCCTGTTTCCTTCAGCACTTTCATCTCTCTACAAGCTCTGGCTCTACTCTTTCAAGTGCAAAGGCACTGAGTCTAGCCTGCTTTCCTCAGAGGGCACCCACTGCGCCTCTTTCTAATTCTGCCCCTTGAACCTTCCATTGTCTTTGACAGAGACGCAAATGTGTTTGCCCTAAATACTCCACACTCTGAAACAAAATAGTTTGAAGGCACATTTATTTTTGAATATGCATGTTTATCATCTTTTCCTTTAAACAGGTCTTGAAACGTGGGTAAAGGGAAAGCTGACACTTGACAATAACTACAGCAATAACACAAATAAGACCTTTTCGTCCCCAGATCATGTAGTCTCTGAGAAGGAGACATTAAAGGCCCTTATTAGCTTTGTAGTCTTGGACGAATTATTTAACTCTGAGCATCACCAATGAAATGCGAATGATATCTATCTTGCAGAGTAATTTAATGATTATGTGCATAACGTGCCTGGCACATGGTATTCAATAAACGGTAGCTATTGCTATCATTAACTTTCCCTTCAGCAGGGACGAAAGGACACCATCACCCTCAATTATCTCTTGTCTGTGATCTATGACTGGGTCTTAGGACGGTCAGAGGAGCCTCAGTTCTAGCCAACTTCGGATTCTTTCCCTGCCCATGAAGGGTGCTGCCTTTAATATTAGGGCAGCTTTTTTCCCTGATGCCTGCTTGTAAGTCTTGACCCTAGAACATCAGAGCAAACCCACCATTGATGTCTTCCCCATGAACCTCATTCAGTTTGGACTTTGATATCACGAAATTGTTCGTGCATGCATGCAAACTAGGTAATCCACTTTCCTCTAAAATATATTGTTGTTTAGTCCAGCCAAAGATTTTAAGCTGATAGAGCCGGAGAGGTCAATTTGTAACTAAATGTTTAGTTCCACAGAATCAGCACCATATATTTAAAAGCATTTATTTTGAACTTTTGCATTTTAGATTTTTTTTTTAAGATTTTATTTATTTATTTGACACAGAGAGAGAGATTACAAGTAGGCAGAGAGGCAGGCAGAGAGACAGGGAGAGAAGGAAGCAGGCTCCCTGGTGAGCAGGGAGCCCGATGCGGGCCTCTATCTATCCCAGGACACTGAGATCATGACCTGAGCCGAAAGCAGAGGCTTTAACCCACTGAGCCACCCAGGCGCCCTTAGATTTTTTTCAATGAATTAAAAGACATATATGTAGAAGAGCTTCAACTGATTTTTTTATAATCCAACTAAGAGTGCTGCCCAAATGGCAAGGAGATCCAGCCAGCACAGAATTCAGGCATTGGAGATGAAATAAGGTGGAAACAGAAAGCCAGGGCAAAATCCCATATTAGAGGTGCCATTCAGGCATGTGCTACAAAGAATGTGTCAGTATTAACTGGAGGGACAGAGACAACCAACAAGCAGAGGACTAGACTTCACTCATTCCATAGAGACATCTGCTCTTTCAAGACCTTCTTCTATGACCCCCAAGTTTGGAAGGACTTGTTAAGATGATGACAAGCCCCCACTCCATTCCACACACTTCTAGCTAGCCCTCACAGGAGAAAGAGAAGGGCTTTGAGTTGGATATGAAATTGGAATTTTAAATGAGTGAACTAATTTCAATGATAAATAATGATAGAAGAGTTACAATCGGATCTAGATGTCATCAGGTACTTGAAATGCAGCCAGGAAAAGAGATTTGATGTTGTAATTTGAAACCAATGATTGAAACAAAATTAAAGTTTTATGTTCACATCCCCCAAATAGTTGAGACAACACCACAAGCCAATTGGTTATTTAATCATCATTGCTATTCAATAAACACTAGGTACTAATACAGTAAATGCTTAAACACAGACCCAAAAACATTAGCAAACTTGATTACATGCATATAAAATAAATAGGCTTCAGATAGAAGGTTTGACTGAAATATATTAATATTTTGAAAAAAGTTACGTTTGGATGCCAAGATTTATATGTCATTTGTTTTCTTCTCTCCACTGGTCACATATTCTACACAGTGGTTATACTGGTTTATAAATTAAAATACAATTTTATAAATAACAGGAATCACTTAAAATTATTTAATCCCATCTCTCACCTGCGTTTTCACCTAACTGCCATGTAGAACAAATGGGTAATACCACAGTGTAAGATCCCCCAACAAAGACTCATGTAGCTTATTTCGGGAAGTAATTCCAAGGATTTACTCCACAAAAGGGAAGGACTGAGAAGCATGAAACAGGAAAAGTCTGAAGACAAAGTCAAGGCTACATGGCTACTTCCATGGACAGTGGGGGACCTATCCCACTGGGGACTCTGAGGAGCCATGAAATACGGTCCTCAGGACTGGCTGCCTTAGTCATGGAAGCAGGGTGTACTTGTCCACTGACCTCCCTCCTCATTGGTTAAGGGTTTCTTCAGTCTTCCTGTTTCTCTTACCTCAGAATAGCACGTGGTTCCCTTAACGTGCCCATGGGGGCCAAGGGCAAAGACCACAGAGAATTCTCAGGGCAAAAAGTAAGAAATGTATGACTGAGCTAAGGCACATGCAAACCTGGAGTAAAGAAGTGGATGAGGGAAGGTGAGGTGGGACACAAAAATGTTGCAAGTGCGTTAGAATAGGAGCATCTCTGGTTCTCAGTGGATAAATAGATGAAGAGATGGGCAGTCTCCCTAGGGCAGGAGGAAAGACAGAAAAGCATTGTAGATGAAGCAATCATTGAGTGGCACAAAATACTGGCTTCAACTTCAATGAATTACTATAGCAAGAATGAAATGCTTTGGCAAAGTCAATGAATATAAAGGAGAGATTTTTCTATTTCCCTTCTTCGGCATCCTACTTACAGGAATAATTTCATTCTGGCTCTGCTTAATGAGTTTTATGACCCTGAGCAAGTGAATAACTTGGCTGGGCTCCAATTTCTTCATTTATAAAATGAGATGATCACTGAGCTCCATTCCAGCTCTAACATTATGATTCTATGAATCTATATCCACACAGTATACTAGAACCTAAAATCCTGCTCTGTTTCCAGAAGTATCCACATCTGTATTACTCTATCTTGCTTTCCTGCTGGATTCTCTGCTAGAATTTTTCCAGTCCTTAGAGATCCCACTAGCTGTATTTTGGTTACTTAGGCTCTGTTCTGTATGCTGAATATAATGGTATGTGAATGACTCTGGAATTTTTTGAACTTTTACGAGAAGAAAAGTCTATAAAGAATGCCACAATGAAAAAAATAGTCTACATGGATTACATGAAACTCAGCATGTATGCTTTTGGAAATGGTGGCTTATGCCTGCCCATTAAATGGTAAATTTCCAGTGTCCCTACTAACATTTTGAAAACCTCAAACTCCTTCCAGTGGCCTCCATGCTATACATAATCTAAAAGTATAACTTGTTTCCCCCATTTCTTTCCAATCTCCCCTCCCTTTGCTACCTCAGACAACCCTGACTTGCTCTCTACTCTTTGCCCACTCCTAACCGTGCACCATTTGTGCTCTCCCTACAAGGACCACTCTGCTCATGTGTCTTTTCTTCTCATTCATCTTTCACAGCAAACATCACATCCTCAAAGAAGCCTATTCTGGTCATCCAGTCAAAACTTGCCCCAGTCACCTTGTGTTACTTCGTTTTATTTTCTTCCCGGAAGTATCACCATCATATATTTTTGTTTATGTAGTTTATATTTGGTTATATATTTATTTATTGTCCCTAATAAAAGGAGACCTTCATTCTTCATTGAATCCCTAGGTCCTAGGAGGATATCTGGAACGTAATAAATTGAAGATAAATATTTGTTGGCCAAACACATGATTGCTGAGCGGCACACGGTCAACATTCAAATGAAAGGCATGAACACTGAACTTGCAGCCAGATTCCTGTTTCAATTCTGTTTCTGGTATGAGATTATATAATCTGAGAATGATACGCAGCCTGTCTGTCTCACAGGTTGTTGCTTTATGCTTAGACTTAATGTCTACTTATCTGAAACTTTCTCTCCAAGAATATTCCAGAATGAAGTGTTAATTCATTCTTTCATGTTTTATGTTTACAATTTGAATCCCAGCTTCATCACATATGACCTGGGAAAACCTGTGCGTGTTACTTAACTTCCCTATGCCTGAGTTTCTTCATATAAAACAATAACAACAGTATCTATTTTAGGTATATCTGGAGGAAGAACCTGACACATACTAACCATTACACAGCAGGTGTTCACCACTATTTCTTTTTCATTCTGTATCAACCTCTTTCCCTGTTAACAGCTGGCTAATCCCAACCATGCTCCAAGGCAGCACACAGATGCTAGGTCTTCCTTGAAGCCCTTCCTTATATCCCCATTTCCCTTTTCCTTCCCCAACACAATTCACAAAACATTAGTAATTCCTTTCATTCTATTCACTTAGTAAACATTTCAACACTTGGTTTGTTTATCATTTGGTTTTACAAAACACACTAAAGAATCATCATGGATTTTTCTCATACCTTCTTGGAGCCAGTTCATTTATGGATAGATTTATTTTTCTCCAAATAAGTGGAATTAATTCTCACTGCCTTGATTTATTTAAAATGTTTATTTAAACCATTTTTATTTTTTTATTTTTTTTTAAAGATTTTATTTATTCATTTGACACAGAGAAAGGAGAGATTACAAGTAGGCAGAGAGACAGGCAGAGAGAGGAGAGAGGAGGAAGCAGGCACCCTGCTGAGCAGAGAGCCCGATGCGGGCCTCGATCCCAGGACCCTGGGATCATGACCTGAGCTGAAGGCAGCGGCTTTAACCCACTGAGCCACCCAGGCGCCCTAAACCATTTTTAAAACAATCTTCTTTGTCGTGATCGTTTGTCCACCTGAATAGAGGAGAAATATCACATCTATCTATTCGAGCCAATTGTTGTTTCATTTAAAGTGACTTCAAAAACGATTTATGTTTATTGTATCATAATGTCTGTATGTATGATCCAAAAGACATTTTGAGGGAAAAAGCTATTGAATTCATACAGATATGAAAATATCTGTATACCCAATCCCAAATAGGTATGTTATCTGCTGGTTGTTTTTTTTTTTTTCTTCAGGAGATTTGTAACTTTATTTATTTATTTTTTTAAAGATTTTATTTATTTGACACAGAGAGAGAGAGAGAGAGAGAAAGAGAGAGAGAGATCGGATCACAAGTAGGCAGAGAGGCAGGCAGAGAGAGAGGAGGACGCAGGCACTCCGCCGAGCAGAGAGCCCGATGCGGGCCTCGATCCCAGGACCCTGAGATCATGACCTGAGCCGAAGGCAGAGGCTTTAACCCACTGAGCCACCCAGGCGCCCGATTTGTAACTTTAAAAGTACAATAAATTTAATGACTTCTAGGATAGTTCTAATAAATTTTAAATAGTTCATACCCCAAAATGAAGCACTGAGCCAAAATTATAACAAATTATGGTTTACATCTACTTTTCCAATGATAGAAGTGTTAATTTCTTACTAAGAACTTCATATGCTTCATTTTCTAATAATAGAAATACAGATGAAACTTCAAAGAAATTCTCCTAAATATATTTAGAAGTTGAACAAACATAATTTCTTAATTTATTTCTTCTTGTCTGTCATCTTTTCTGTTTCCCATAATAATAAATGATCTAAATCTTTTTTTTTTTTAAGATTTTATTTTTAAGTAATCTCTACACCCAACATGGGGTTTGAACTTACAACCCAGAGATCAAGAGTTGCATGTTCTACTGACTGAGCCAGCCAGGCACCCCAAAGGATCTAAATCTTTATCACTTGACCCAAGTCCCCAGATATACACCTGCAGGGACATTCACCTGCAGGTAAAATAGAACTATCAGATAGGAACTTTTTGATTTCCCTCTGCCTCCAGACACAAAGATCTCTGTATTCGCTTATATTTACTTCCTTTCCTTGTGTGGATGATCAAAAAAAGTATCCCATTTTCAAACTCAAAGCCTTCTCCAACTTGGCTTGGTGGAGGAAAAAGAATATTAGATATACCTGCTTTAGATATACCTGAGTATGATTCCCAGTTCTATCACTTATTAACCATGACACAGTGGGTTATTAAATTTGTCTGAGTCTCTTTTTTCTCAATTGTAAAGTGACGATAATAAGCACTACCTTATAGAGTGATGGTTACACACATTATAAATCCTCTAATATGTGTCAAGCAACTAACAATGCCCTAATAAATTTTGATTTTCTTCCTCTGCTTTTTCTCTCTTAAATTCAGAACTCTCCAAGACCTCAATTGTCTTTGTTTTAGTCACTGCTAAATGAGGGACAGTTCCCTTCCTTCTTATTTCTAACATCTTTGGTCTCTCATTTACCTATTTTTATCTTGTCCTTAGCCAAATCACACCCTTACCTCCTCTAACCTAAACGTAAACCTTCTTTCCTTACTACCTTTCTTTTTCTTCTCCTAACCATGTGGCTCAAAAATTTACTCCCATTCTTATTTCCTTAGCTTTCCATGGATCCTTTGAGCTACAATAAGCCGACTCAAACTCCAACCATGTTACTGAAACTTATGCTTGCAAGATTAACAGGGACCAGTTGCCAAATTCAGCATTTCTGCAGACCCCATCCTATTGCTCCAACCTCCTGGTAAGTTGACATGCGATGATATGAGACTATTTTCTCCTTCTAACATGGTGAGTCTCAGTTTCCTTCATTGGCTGCCCTAATTTTAGCTCCTACTCCTATACCAGTATGTTCCAGCAACCCTCCTTTGTCTCATGTGCACTTTTTAAAATTTGTTTTATTTTATTTATTTTTTAGAGAGAGTGTGTGTGCATCAGTGAGGGGACGAAGAGGAACAACCAGACTCTGCACTGAGCATGGAGCCCTACAACCCTGAAATCATGACCTGAGCCAAAATCAAGGGCCCTTTGCCCAACCCACTAAATCACCCAGGTGCCGCGTTTACTCTATTTTAACAGAGCAGTATTATAAATCCGACTTACAATGGTTTACCTTGTTTCCTATATAAGAGAATAATTTCCTCTCCACTGCTGTCTCCCCATCAAACTCTTTTGCCAACATATCAACTGGCAGATATGCATTTCAAACCAAACATCTTGCATGACACTGGAATGAACATCTAGGATCATCATCTCTCTTATACCCTCAAGTCTATTGCTAATGGTTTTCTATATGTTGCTTACTGGAATAATAGCCCTCAAATGTCCAAACTAGAGGCAAATGAAATTTTCCAGATTTTTCACTGTGCCTCATTAACACTGTCCAAATGTCCAAACAGTGAACTGTACATCATACATATAATTTCATTGATTCTTTTTTTTCCGACACTTAAATTTAAGACCTCAGGATTTTTCACCAGTGCTGTTATGATATTTCTCAATTGGTCTCTTCAATCATTAATTTCTCCCTTTTATTGATCATGGTCAAAAATTTTACCAAAGTTATTCACATGTTAAAACCTACCACTTTTAAAAATATTTTATAGATTGTAATAATTCTAAGGTCTTCTATGGCCTAATATATATTTAATTATAGTCCCAAGAAGATGACAGAAGGCAGGAAAAAAAATTGTTGAAGTATATAGCTCTTTCGAGAAGCTCAAAATATGAACATGTCTAAGAATCTCAACAACCTCATAAACGTCCTTCCAAAAAATGAAGGAAACTATAGTTGCTTTAAAAAATTACTTAAAAGAAGTGATGAAGAATAAATCTTCATATCAGCTAGAAAAAAAGTCAAATCACATACAATGGAACAAAGATATGAACGATAGCAGATTTCTTGTTGGAAACAAGGTAAACTGGAAGACAATAAAGCAAAATCTTAAAAGCACTGAAAAAATGAAAAACAAAAAAACAAAAAACCATCTACCAGTCAGCATTCAAAACTCAATAAAAATTAACATTCAAAAGCAAAGGCAAAATAAAGACAACTTTGACCAAGAAGAGCTAAAAGAATTCACCATCAGTGAACTTGCACAGTGATATATACTAAAGGAAGTCCTTTAAGAGAAAGGAAAATTAAGCTAGGAATTTGAACCAAGAAATGAAGAGCACAGGCAATGTTAACTGCATGGGTAAATGCAAAACACTTTTTTCTTACTAATTAGATCTCTTTAAATGGTAATTGATTGTTTAAGGCAAAAATAACAAGGGCACCTGGGTGGCTCAGTGGGTTAAAGCCTCTGCCTTCGGCTCAGGTCATGATCTCAGGGTCCTGGGATCGAGGTCCGCATCAGGCTCTCTGCTCGGCAAGGAGCCTGCTTCCTCCTCTTTCTCTGCCTGTCTCTCAGCCTGCTTGTGATCTCTCTCTCTCTCTCTCT